>JAAAKG020144407.1:0-11130 GCA_010014905.2 Druon quercuslanigerum
TATCCTAGGATGACAATCCATCCTGATTTTGTTTTTGTCTGGATTTTTCAAATAATAAATTGTTATTTTTCAATCAACTTTTTGAACTTTGCGTACAAAATTTTATCGTTTAATACCATCTAACGATTTCTTCTTCAATTTACTAGATAATGTAATAATTTTACCCTTAAGATTATCTTTATAGTTATAAATTTTATGATTTGGTTGCAAATTTAACAATTTTCTTAAAAAGTTATCCTTTTTGGTTTAAAATTTAACGCTTTTGTTAAAAATGTTTACAATTCATATTGTGCTGCTGGTAAGTGAACAGAAATTTTTTTTTATAAAAATTATTTTTTTCTGAAAACTTTGTATTTTTGATTAAACGTTCATCTTTTTAGTACCAATATTGAAACTATTTCCTGTAAAATTAACTTTTTGTTTTAAATTCCTACTTTTTTGCTAAGTAGTCAATCGAAATCTTTTTCGATAAAAAATCAAATCTTTTTTTGAAAATTTGTCTTTTTGATTTTAAAACTCATCTCTTTTAGTAGAATTTAAATTTTTCTTGGACAAAAATGCAAACCTTTGGTTAAAAATTTATTAATCTTTTTAAAAAGTCATCCTTTTTGGTAAAAAAAAACATCTATTTAGCAGGAACTTAACTTATTGTTTACAATTTTACATTTGTGATAAAATCTGTTTCAGAAAAATTTAATTATTCTGAAATAAAAATGCAACTTTCGTTGAATATTAAACTCACACTCTTAAGTGGAAAATTCTTCTGTTTCGTTGAAAATTTAACTATTTCGAAAAAAATTTACATTTTGTTTAAAATTAATATTTTGGTGTTGTAAAATAATCTGAAATCTTTGCTTAGTACAAATTTCATCTTTCTTGGACAAAGATGCAACTATTTCGTAGACATTCAATTTTTTTCGTATAAATTAATTTTCTTTCATAAACTTCATATTTTCATCTTGAAAAGTCAATAGGATTTTTTTCGGATAAATATTCAAGTATGCTAAAAAAAATTTATTTAATAAAAATTCATCTGTTTTAGGAGAAATTTAATTATTTTTGAATTTAAATTTAACTTTTTGGTTAAAAATTCTTTTTTTTTGCTTGAGTATTTAACTGCGATGTTTAAAATATTGGACTAAATCACTTTTCTAAGAAATCGTTTTTTTCTTGGGAATTTATATTTTGAGTTGAAAATTTATCTTTTTGGTTGAAAGTTTAAATATTTAAAAAAAAAAATCTTTTTTAATTTAAAATGTAACTAGTTGGGTAAAAGTTAAACTACATTGTTAGAAATTTTTCTTTTTGATAGAAGGCTTATGTCTGGTTGAAAATTTAACTCTTTAGTCAAAAAGCCTTATTTTAGCCACTTATAAAAATATTATAGAGAGTTTAGAATTTTTTATGTCTATTTTAATCAGTTTCAAATTACAAAAAATTGTTTCATAAACGTCCTTTAAATTTTTGACGTTTTCTTAAGTGCCTTTGTTATAATTAGAAACACCCTAAGAAGCCTTAGTTGGTCCTATTTCAGATTTTTTAAAGAAATTTCAGGATGAAGTTTGGAAAAGATTTATAAAGCCTGATTGCTAAATTTTTTTATTTAAACTCTTATGTTAATGCAAAGAGTGAAGAAAAAGTCTATTTTTTCAGTGTTTTTTTTTTTATCTTCGTGAAAAAAAATTTTCTATAATCAGCATTCCTATAAATTATGCATGGAAGTATTTGAAAACAAAAAAATATGGCATACAAAAAATGTAAAAATTGGGCATTTAAAGAAAAAAAAAACATTTTTACTACCTCTAAATAACCAAGCTATAAATTTTATTATACAATTTGTTTATAAATTTAATACAAAATATCGGATAATAATTTCCAATCAGTAAGCATCACTGGAGACATCGTTTAGGGACAATAAAAAAAAGATGTTTATTAAATTAATAAAATATCCGATGATAACTGTTCATCATCTGGCACGATTTTTTCCGCCCTTTAAATGTACAAACTGAGTATTTGTTGACAGAATTGGTTTATAACATTATTAAAAATTATCGGAAGACAAATTTTTATGATTGAGTATTATTTTTTTGGAAGAAAGCAAGTAATTTGAACGAAAAAATTTACTTTAAAAACGAAAAATCCATAATGTAGAATATGTGTGAAGTTAATTTGTTTATAACAACTAACAAACAAAAAAGAAATAAAGGGGCTTTTTCTTTACTTATTGCATTAACTTAAAAGGTAAAAAGAATCAGGCAACATAAATCTCTCAAAAATTATATTATGATTCTCAACCTCGTTTTTTGATTTCAGCACACTTTTTAGCAAAAATTATTACAAACAAACAATAATATGTCCATTTTTCAACATTGGAATATTTAAAAGTAAGATTGCGTTTCGTGTTTTTGGACAATTTTAATTAATTTTTTTCCATATTTAAGTTTCAATGCCCCACATTTAAAGTTGATCAATCATAAATCTTGAATTTGTCAAAATGGTTTTCTCAATACTTCAATTTTTAAATATTCAATCAGAAAAATTACTAATTAAAAATATTAAGTTGATATTCGATGTTATTTTAAATGATTTAATTTACATTAAGTACGTATTGTATCGACCGTATTTGTAACGACATTTTCTTAATCAAATATTATTTCTTTTATCGCGTTGAATATTCTCGTTTGTTTAATGACTCTCATAGGCTTACATGGACCATAATATATTTTGTTTAAATGAAATAATTTTTCTCGATCTTCACCAAGGTTTGTATTAATAACATTAGGTAAGATTAATTGGCTTGTTTAAATATTGCGTAATGGGGCTTTCAAAACATACGTCACTTCTTTGAAGGGGGGGGGGGGCGGTGAGGTCACCGCGAGCTTTTAAAAAAGATTGACCATAGTGAATATCATCAGAATATTCATTCAGTGGCATGTTCACGAAAAAGCAGTATTCAACATAATGAAGATCCTTATTGGCATTTTCGGCATCGTACTGGTGGTGTTCCTGAATTCTGTTGGTAATTGTATAATATTGAAAATGATTATTTCATATATATATATATATATATATTAGTATATATATATTAGTATCATTCCAAATTCGAAAAAAAGATTTGTTAGGGTTGAAAAAAATGTGATGTACCTGAAAACTACCCTTAAAACAAAAAAAAAATTTACTTAAAATTATTGATATTGATCTAGTGGAATATATATTATCATGAGTTAATCAATTTTTAATTATTTTAACAAATGGACTTTGTTTAAATAATTTTTTTTCGAAAATTCGTTTTTTCCTTAAAAATTATTACTGTTAGTCTAGTAGGATATTTACTAACATTGGTTCGTTAACTTTGATTTTTAAACAAATGGAATTTGTTTAAATATTGTAGAAATTGTTGATGTAAGTTCTTGGCACACAATAGTGGCCCTTATCAGCGAGATTAATTATATCTTATAAGAATTGGTTCTAATTATTTGGCATAATGACGTGTTTTTGTTTTTTTCCTCCTCAAGAGATAATTGCAAGATTTGAACGTGGATTTCTTTTCCGAAATTCTTTTTTTTTTAATTATTATTATTGGTCTAGTAAAATACTCATTAACGTTAGTTCATAATTTTCACTTGTTTAAGCAAATGGAGTTTGTGTAAATAATTTTTTTATCAAAAATTAATAATATTTCTTTAATGGAATATTTAGCAACATTATTTAATTAATTTTTTATTATTTAAATATATCACATTTGTGTGAAATTTTTTTTTTCAAAAATTCGTTGAACTGGCAGTTTGTTTTCATTTATTGACATAAATTTATTTTTAAATATTTTTTAATTGTTTAAACAATAAATTATTATTTATTTTTAAAATGTTTAATAATCAAGGTTGTATCTAAATTAATTTAATACATACAATTTTTTTTAAACTTCAAGTTTGATGAAAATAAATAATAATTTATTGTTTATACAATAAGAAAATGTTTTTAAAAAAATGTATGTTATTAACGATAACAAAATGCCAGTTCGACGAATTTTTATTAAAAAAAACTTTTAAAGCAAATGGAATTTGTTTATATAATTAAAAATTAACGAACCAATATTGATACGGAATTGATAACGGAATTAAAGAAATCTAGAAAATTCATTAAATTCACAAAAGTCACGAAATTTTTGAAATTCTCAGAATTCATGGAATTCACGGAATTTATGGAATTTATGGAATTTATGGAATTAAAAGAGTTTACGGAACTTATGAAATGATCGGAAAACAAGACCTTTATGAAATTCATTACATTCACTGAATGAACGGAGTTCATGGAATTGAAGGTATTCACAGAATTTATGGAGTTCATGGAATTGAAGGAATTCACGAAATTCGCGGAATTTATGGAATTCTCGGAATTGATAAAATTTACGGAACACCCGGAATTTACAAAATAAAGGAATTCACGGAATTTAGGGAAATTACGGAATTCATGAAATTCACAAACGTCACGAAATGCAAAGAATTCATGGAATTCCAGGAATTGACGACATTCTCGGAATACGTGGAATGCATGGAATAGTAGGGATTCACGGAATTCACAGAATGTATGGAAATCGTGGAATTGAAGGAATCAGCGGAATTTATGGATATCATAGAATTAAAGGAACTCGCGGAATTCACGGAATTCAGGGCAATAAAGGAATTCACGGAATTTATGGAATTAGCGGAATTCATGAAATTCACAAAAGTTACGGAACACACGAAATTGTTGGAATACATGGAATTGAAGGAATTCATGGAATGGTAGGAATTCACAGAATTAATGGGAATCATGAAATTGAAGGAATTCGCGGAATTTATAGAAATAATGGAATTGAATGAATTCGCGGAAATAATGGAATTCATGGAATTTATGAAATCGATGGAATTTAAGGGACTCACGGCATTTAGGAATTTATAAAATTCACAAAACTCCCGGAATTCGCGGAATTCGTGTAACGCTCGCTATTCACGGAGTTCTCGAAATTCGAGCAATTAACGGAATTTGCGGAATTTGAAGAATTGACGGAATGCAGGAAATTTACAGAATTAATGGGATCCATGGAATTCGTTGAATTTATGGGATTCTAGGAATTCATAGAATTCGCAAACTTCGCGCAATTCGTGGAATTGAAAGAGTTGAAAGAATTTACGAATTAACTGCATTAATTGAATTTTATGAAGTAATTGAATTCCATGAATTGCTTGAATTCTGCGAATTTATTGAATACCAAGAATTCGGTAAAAGCCATGAATTCCATTAATTTCGTGTACTCCATGAATTCCGCGAATTTCAGAATTTTCGTGAATTCAATTAATTCCTTGAAGTTTGTAAATTCAATGAATTCCTTGAAGTTCGTAAATTTCTTAAATTTCATGAATTCCTTGAAGTTCGTTAATTTCTTGAATTTCGCGAATTCCATGAATTCTGCGCATTATATCATTTTCGTGAATTCCATGAATTCCTTGAAGTTCGTAAATATCTTGAATTTCATGAATTCCTTGTGTTCCATGAATTCTTTGGATGCCGTCAATTCCTCAGCTTCCGTAAATTCCGTGAATTCTTTGGATTTTGAATTTTGTGAATTTCATGAATTCGAATTATTTCCTGAATTCCGTAAATTCCATGAATTCCTGAAATTCCTTAAATATAGGGAATTTCATGAATTCTTTGATTCTAATTGATTCCTTTTCTTTCGTGCATGTCTTAAATTCCTCGAATTTCATCATTATCGTGAATTCCATGAATTTCTTGAAGTTCGTAAATTTTTTGAATTTCATGAATTCCTTGTGTTCCATAAATTCTTTGGATGCCGTAAATTCCTCAGCATCCTTGAATTCCGTGATTTCCGTGAATTCTTTGGACTTTGAATTTTGTGAAATTCGTGAACTCGATTAAATGCCTAAATTCCGTAAGTTCCATGCATTCCTAAAATTCCCTAAATATAGGGAATTCTATAAATTCTTTGATTCTAATAGATTTTTTGTATTTCTTGCATACCTTAAATTCCTCGAATTCCATCAGTATCTTGAATTTTGTGAATTCAGTGAATTCCATGAATTTCATGAATTTCACTAATTCCATGAAATCCGTGAATTTTGTACGTTATATAAATTACGTCAATTCTGTGAATTCCATGAATTCTTTAAATACCATGAATTCCTTGGATTACATAAATACGTTCGTCAAAGGTTAGAATGTATATAACCATCAAAAATAAGTTTCAATATTTTAGACTTAACTTAAAAATCTGTTCCAAACCTAAACATCACAAAAACTAATGAAAGCTTTTTTTATAAGAATAAGAGAGCAATCATTTTAGGAATTATAAAAGGTTTTATAAAAATAACAACAAGTTTTTACGTATCCTAGAAAAATAAAAAGAACTTTTTAGTTTGTCATATTAATTTTCGAAGAATATTTTTGAAAAGATTTTATAAAGTTTTAAAAATTGTTAGAGAAGTATCTTGGATTTTTAAGGCGATTTTTTTAATTTTGTACGTTTAAAAGGAACATGTATGAAAAATTTGAATCATAGAGAAAAGTTTACCTTTTTGACGATTTTGAAGTAAACTTTTTACCAAATATAACGGGTTCGAAAGGTATTAAGAGAATAAACAATTTTTCTATTCTTCGAAAAAATTTCCTCATATTTTTTATTTAAAAAAAAATTTAAGAAATTGTTTTAAAATATTTTAAAAAGGAAAAAATTACTTCAAAATGATCAAAGAAGTCTACTGCCGGCGTCCGCTGGTTCACGGGCTCTTGTGCAGTGGCACGAACGCGTTCGGTAAAATTCGAGATTGATCGGACACACTCGGTAATATAATGAAACAGCACTCTACGAAAAATCCCCTCCACTTATGTCTAAATCTTCTCGCTCCGCGTTCAGCCAGTCAGACAAGCTCTTGAGTCACACGGACACAGCAAAGGCATATTTGAAGAAAGTGGTGGGGATGGATTTCTCGGGCCGACTGCACGCTTCGAAATAGGCGATTTACGCCCCACTTTACAGCTTGATGACAATTCCAATTTGGCAGATAGAAATTTAATTCTTTTTTAATATGAAAGAGCGATTCAAATACTATTAATAACATCCAAAAAATGAAAATCGATTTTTTAACACTGAGATCCCTCTATTCGCTGATGGCCACACTTATTTAGATGGAAGGTCCCTCAGTATAGATCAGATCTGTAATTTTTTTTTTATTTACCAGAATTAACTATAACTCACTATTTAGATGCTCTAACTCATTTTTAACTAACAAAACCTAAAAATCACCCAAATCTATTTCTTGTCGCAGAATCAGCTTCACCTCTGGGAACAGGTTTTCCCTTAACGCCGGGTTCTGCGCCAAAGCCGGTTCCCATTCCAGTTTCACCCGGAAGTAGCAAGCCTGGAAGAGGCGGACGACATGGAAGAATACTGAGCAGAAGGAATATTCGACCAGCAGCACTACCACCCACTTCTGTATCTATGAATGAAGAAATAGTTGCAGAGATGACTTACATCGAAGACTCTCAGCATGGCTTCATTAAACTCAAAGATGCACGTACCCATGGTCTAATGGTAGAATTATTGCAATACCGTAATTGTCTCCTTGGAAGAATCGAGGATGAATTCATTTATCCAATATTTAACAAAGATCACAAGATGATCAGAATAGACATTAATCAGAATCACCAGGAAATTACTATGGGCAAGACTGTAGCTCGGAACTGGGGTGTGTTTGGAACATACTCTCAGTTCCTTAAAACACACCCAGTTAAACCTATTTAACATTATTTTTGTGAAAACACAATGATTTGGGCATATTAGTAATAAAACTAATAATGAAACTGAAGTTACTGATTTTCTTTTTTCACTGATGAACCTCAAGTAGTAAGATTTTTGTTTAAAACATTATTATTTAAAACAAGAGTTTAGAGGATCTATGAAGATAACGTGTTGTGCACTGGGATGTAGAAAATTAGCTCAACTTTAACCCTACCAAAACAAAAGCAATTGTATTTGATCTTTCTCTTCCGCCTCACCTGAATTTGTTTAATGTGTCAAGGATGTTCTGTGTAAATTTTGATTACCTTTTACTCATTTTTCTCTTCTTATTTCCCTATATCACTTGGTTAATCTGAATTTCTCTCTATCTTTTTCAATCTCCGTTTCCCTATTTCAATGTGCCAAGCATCTATCTAAGTCTATCTATTTCTATCTATTTTTAAATATAAATTCACATTTATTTTCTCTAATAGCCTCTTCTCTATCTCATTCTATCCTTTCTCTGATGATGTTAATATTTTTTTTAATCTCTTCTCACTCTATCCATTATGTATCCACATCGATGTTTTTATATCTCTCTGTCAATCATGATTCCATTTTATCTTTTTTCTTCTTTCTAATCTCCTCGTATCGTATATCTATCTTTCTCTAAATGTTTTACCTATTAGTTAATCTTAACCTAAAACACCTTTATGTTGTTCCAATTCCTGAGTCTCAGGTGTGGGCTCTTGGGGTCCTTAAATACAGGCCCTTCTGCCACTTTGGACAGGTCACAGCAAAGGAGCCTCTGCAGTTTTGCAGAGGGGCATGGCTGCGAGGCACACAGGCATCTCGCTAATCCAGGAACCTTAGTTAGTACGGCGTGCCATTAGGGGTTTAGGGGGTTGTTTTTGTTAGAGTGATTTCAATGCGGCAAATTCACGGGCTTGTAGACTGGCGAAGGGAGTCAACATCGTCCCGCTGCTTGAGCGATGTTCTAAAGGCCTGATAATGATAGTCACGGATCTTGAAGAAATAGGGAGGCTAGTCATGAGATCGGCTTATTTTCCATATGACAGTAATACCCATCCACCAGTAGAGGTACGTACACTGGTGCAATACTGTAAGGTAAGGGGTCTTCCTCTTGTGCTGGGATGCGATGCTAACTCCCACTGTACTCTGTGGGGTAGCACGGACGTCAACTTAAAAGCTAAAATAAAATAAACAAAATAAATACAATAAAATGAACTAGTGAAATACCTAATTACTATTGATTTATATATTCTTAATGCGGGGAATACTCTGACGTATCGTAACTCGCTCAGGGAAGAAGTCATTGACATAACTCTCTGTACCGGTAGTTTTACAAACAATATCAATAAGTGGAGAGTTTCAGATGAACCCACTCTCTCAGATCACTTACAGATAGAGTTCGAGTTAAATTCCTTGGTGCAGGTCTCTGGCCCTAAATGGGCCAAAAATCCAAGAAGAACGGACTGGGTTCAATTTTCCACGGAACTAAGAAGTGCACTCTCAGAGGTGCCTAGGTCAATTAGAGACGCGGACACTCTGGTAGCTGTCAAACATTAACAGTCCGTACGGCTAGGAAGACACACTGGTTAAATGGGAAACTCGAAGAACTTCGCAGGGAAACAAGAGAGAGATTCAGACGTGCCAGTACTGGCAAGACGGGGGACTTTTGGACCTCATTCAGGACAATAAGGGATGAATATAGAAGTGCAATACGTATAGCAAAGCATGCAAGCTGGACCAACTTTTGCCCAGATATCGAGAAAATAGCAGAGGTGGCTAGACTGGATAAGCTGCTTTCTCGAAATCCGGATGCTATTCTCGGCGCTCTGCAATTGCCCGGCGGGGGTACTCGGAGTCGGACGAGGGCACCTTGGCTCATCTGATTAAGGCACATTTTCCGGGCTTTACAAAGTTAGGAGAAGAGGGTAGGACACCTCTGAGGCAATTAAAGTCGCCTGTGGTCCAACTGGGCCCGAATCGGCGGCTAGCAAACGAGATTGTTACCCCTGCTAGGGTCAGGTGGGCCATGAAGTCCTTCAGTCATTACAAGTATCCCAGTCCAGATGGTATATATCCAGTCTTCTTACAGAAGGCTGGTGAAATCATCATGGGGCCGATGGTGAGACTTGCAAGGGCTAGTCTGACTTTGGGTTATGTTTCGGCGGTTATGTTTCTAATGCCCTTTTCTCTATATCACCTATCTATTATAAATCCAAATCAATATTTTTCTATCTCTCTGTCAATCCTGATTGCCTTTAATCTTTTTTTCCTCTTCTCAATCTCATCATAACCAATATCTATTATCCTTTAACTTTTTCTATTTCTTAGTTAATCTAAATTTACGTCTACTTAATACCTTTTCATCTCTTGGTTAATCCGAATTCCACTCTATCTTCTTTAATTTCCCTTTCCCTATTTCGATGTGTCATGCATCTGTCTTCTTCCGTCAAATTTTATATATTTTTCAATATAAATTCACGTCTTTCTTTTTTAATACCCTCTTCTCTATATCATCTTATCCTTTATCGAACTATTTCAATATTTTTTATCTCCTCTTCTTTATCTCATTCTATCCTACATCTATCAACTTCTATCTTTTCCTATATCTTCGTTATTCTAAATTCACGTCTATATTTTTCAATGCCGTGTTTTTTTACCTTATTATCTCTAAATCAATACTTTGTTATCTTTTGTTTAATTTGAATTCCAGTCTATCTTTCTAAATCTCCCTTTCTCTATTTCAATATCCCATGCGTCTATCTACGTCCATCTATTTATATTGATATATATCTTTTAGTCTCCTCTTCTTTACCTCATTCTATCCTACATCTGTCAACTTCTATATTTTTCTATTTCTTGTAATCTTCAGTTAAAAATACTCGAAGAGCGGCTGACCATAATGGATTTTCGAAAAGAAGGACAAAAAGTTTTGCAAAATGAGGACAAAGTAGGACACAAATTTCTTTAAAAAGAAAAGAAAAAAATTTATATTTTGGAGAAAAATGAAAAATAAAAAATGGAGGAAAGCAAAATGAGAAGGCAACCAAACAAATTTCCTTTCTTCCATCCTTCTTTTTTATTCCTTTGGTCTTTTTTTATTTTGATTAATATCAAATCACAGTAAAAAAAATTTGTAAAGAATAACTAACGACATTTCAGCATGCATACAACATTTTTATCAATGCTAAAAATAAAAAAAAAAAAAAAATAATAAAAAATAAGAGCCTCGGTGGCTCAGTGGTAAGACGCTCGGACTTCACCTCAGAGGTCCGGGGTTCGATCCCTAAGCCGGTACCTCTGGAAATTTTTCTATGTACCTT
>JAAAKG020144408.1:0-11130 GCA_010014905.2 Druon quercuslanigerum
ATTCCTTTTTAAATATCACTCCTATAAGTCTATTTTGTCGTGTACCAAAAAAAAACACCGTAAGTAAAAAATTGAGTTTTGCTATTTTCTACCGATAATTATGATTTTTTTTGGTTTATAAATATAAATTGTTCTAATGCATAAAATGCTAATTTTTTACTAATAAAAAGGTATTTACATAATATTTTTTAATAATATTTGTTTTTAGCTATTTTCTCAGAATATTTATAATTCATATTATGGTAGACAAGACCATGATATTTTTATTTTGTTCCATAAATTATTCTATATTAAACAAATGAAAAATGTCAGTTTGTCTTCCATATATAAACTAAATATTACTTTTTCACTTTATCGACTTATGACCTTTCACTTTTTCTTCTTATCATGAATAATATTTTCTTTGAATAATGTTAGAAAAATGGAGTTTTTTTCAAAAATTTGTGACTTTTTTGTCCAATTTTCAATTAAATAGATTTAAGTAATTATTAAAAGAAAACAAATGTTATCATTTAAGCAATTTATTTTTATCATTATTCTTATTTATATTATTAAATTTAAATAACGATAGAAAGGTATTTTTTTCTTCTTAAATTTATAACTATTTGTCTACTTTTCACTTAGCGTGAGTTAATATTAACTTAAATTTGCAAAAATAATTATTTAAACCAAACTTTTTTTATAGCTATTTTTATAGTAATGTAAAAAATTTGCTTTGTTCTTAAATCTTTAGTTTTTATTTGACTTTTTAGATATAAACAAATAATCAGTGAAATTCAACACGAATCATTTTTTAAATAGCATTGTACTTTTTTAAGTAAATTATTTATGCTCTTTTCACAAAACCAAATTAATTTTTTAAAAACTATCTCATGTAAAAGAAAAAAACAAGAAGCGGAATAATTAGCAGGAGATGGAACGACTAGGTCTGTTAATGATTTGTAATAGATTTTTTAAGTAGAACAAGAAGCTTATCTTAAAGCGTAAAAGAAAAATTTGGAATTAGAGATATTTTGGTATCAGCCCCCCCCCCCTCCTTAATAAAAATATATTAGCGAAAAATAATATTATTTAAATTATGTTTCTTATTAATGTTCATTTATTATTGGTTCATAACGATTAGGCAAAGCAGAGTTAAACATTTCAGAAAACCCGAAACTTTCTAGCATTATTCTGAGAGAATATCATAATGATTTGTTCAAACTATTACTTTTGATCATCTTGAATCATTATTAAGTTACTCCAAGTAAATAATAGAAAAATGTTTATTTCAACAAAATTATTATTAACAAAAATAGCAAATTGTGTAAAACAATTATTTTTGTCAATCTGAATTAGTTATCACGATTATAAATAAAATTTACAAAAACATATTTTTTTCTTTTGAAAAATACGTGTTAAACTTCGTGGGGCTTGCGATATAATTAAAAAACATTATCTATTTTTTTGTGACTTCAAAACAGTTTTTGGGCGATATACATGAAAATTCGAAAAAGAAATTCTCCAATGCATTTTTAGTCCACCCTATTTCTCACTCTTTATTAAAGTGTACAAGGAATCTCTATCGTTCTTGCATCAGTTTTTAATTATATTAAACAAAAAATTTTAGTATGAAAACAAAATTTTTTTCAATAATTACGCATGACTACAGCATCCGCACTCTTTAATAAAATGTATAATTGACTTAAAATTATAGGTCTCCAGCCAAGGAATTTTTTATATTCTTGGATCAACTTCGGTCAGCTTTAAAATATTAGTCGTCAAAATAAGCCCTTTAAATTACGTCAATTTATCTGCGACCGTTTTCGAGTTATCGTGTGTAAGTCCGGATAATTTCTTAGAATATTGCATTAGAAACTTTTAAATTCAGAAATATTTAATAAAATGAATTAAAAATAATAATAAGAGGTTATTATTAAAAAGCTTCATCTATGAGACCTGCCAACTTTCAGATAAATTCTTTCTTGAAATTAACCTAAAAACAATTTGAGTAGCATCCAAATATCGGAAAATGTAAGGATCCCTCTTTAAGATAAAACGCATTTATTAAAATTAATCACACTTCCCACAGCCACTCTAATTCGCGGTGAATTAATTATCTTTTGTAATTATATCGCGGTATAGGATTTGACTCGGGGATAAAGGAAACTTGTTGGAAAAGTGAAGAATGAAGATAGAACGAAATCGCTTGGTTCTTTCTTGAAAGGCGTTTGAGAAGTTAAAAAGTTAAAACACGCGCCTTATACCGCGATTCCTGACGGAAACGAAACTCTAATGGTCCTCGGTTACACGGAATAATGGTCTCGTCGTTCGCGCAAAAATGCAGTCTCGACGTTCGCCAACTATCGAACGATTGCACCAAAGAAGATTGGTCGCGCCAGCAATCGACGCGAAATAAAGATCAATTCCGAACAGTACAAAGGCTGCAATCTTGCCGATTATGGCTACAAAGGGACGGCTACAGTGTATCAGTCTCTGGTCAGCATCTCTTTTATCGTTCCGCCTACCAATCATTTTTAACTTTAAAGCACACATGCTTTTTACACTTCCAATCTAGGGTATAAAAGAATAGGTTCTCTCAACAAAAGGTATCAATTTGTTAAACCATGCGGAGTTTCCTTTTCGAAAAATAAGTCGCGATTACTAATCTAATATTTAGAGAAACGAGAAAAAATGTGCCTCAGCATTGTTAGCTCTATTTTTTTAAACAATTCAACTTTTTGTCTTGCTTTGGAGATACTTGCTTGTTGTTAAAAATAACAATAACGGTTAGTCCTCTTTGTGCCGTTCCAGGGGCGTTGCCACAACGTTCCATGCTACTAGGCTACTGATGTCAAACACTGATAATTAAATATAAATTTGGAGTTTCCAATGGGATTCAATCAAGTTAAAGTCTCAAATAATGGAAAGCGAGACCAATTTCAAATTCAAAAATAAAATTTCAGGCATGAAGCCGATTATTATTTTGAAATGTTTTTTAAAATCCGTGTAGAAATCGCCCTATATGTCCCCACTAGAATAACTGGACTAGTAAGTTCTAATCAGGGCCCTTTAAGGCACTGCTTTGATTTTTTATTCCTCATGGCTAGAAAAACTATTTGAGTCTAGTAAGGCCCCAATCCTGCATTTGAGCCAGGCTTTAGTTAATTCCTGATTAAGATAGAACAAACAAAATACAGGCTGGGTCGACTCGCATGGAAGGCGATGACCACTTATATTGACGGTGGCTCCATCTAAAAGTAAGTCGTCAACTAAAATGTACTTATATGTTAGTACACGTATGTGCACTAACATATTATTTGAACGTGTGTGCGAATTAAAACTACAGAAAATAAAGGAATTAATTCAAAATTGTACAAATGTAAATCGAAAAATGTGCAAATACTGTTTCGTGCAACATTTTTCGGAATAAATTTGTACAATTCTGCATTAATTCTTCAATAAATGAAGAAATATATGACACATGAAATGTAAGTTTTTTATAACATATTATTCATAGTAAAATCGAAAAGAATGAAATCATTGATTTCATTCGTACAATGTGCAATATTTTATATGTGCGAGAAATTAAACGATATTATAATTAACATTGTTTTCAAATGAGTGAATACAGCTAATGAGATATAAAGTTTATCTTTCTTTTACCACTGAATATTATTACAAGAAATTATGGAAGAGAACTGATGAAGAATTTTGGAGGAAAGTATTTCAAGTTAAAATGTTTCATAATGTTCACTTAACAATAATAATTATGAACACCTTTTTTTCTGTCACTCGAGGTAAACTTTTCAATTCTTATTTAATCCTAATATTCTACAGGTTTTAAAATAATTTTAAGTAATGTAAAAGGAAATTTGAAAGTCATTGAAAGTATAAATAAATGTTTTTTCTAAGAATTTGTAAGGATTTCAAGGTTATTTCAAAGGACCTGAATACAATTATGAAATGTAAATTTATTTACTTTCAAACTGCTCATTTTAATTTCACTGATTTTCACTACACGACTTTAGACAACTTGAGGAACTTGAGACACACACCAACTCCCCGACTTTTGTTGACGACGATAACATCACCTCACAAAACCTCATAATCTCACAAAATAGCGGGCCCGAAAATATTTGAACAAAATTTTACCCCCACTTCTGACTCTACAGTGGTGCCATCTAAAAGTAGATGGTTAACTACAAAAGTAAATGTGGTCATCGCCTTCCATGCGAGTCGACCCAGCCTGACAAAAAATGCTAGTCAGAGACTGGCCATGCCTTAGGCACTATAGCCCAGAATAACTTCCTGAAGATGGCGTTGCAGTATATATGATGCAGCCCCATCTTTAGAAGATCGTATGCACTAAATTATAACAGACAAATGGATGCCGAACAACACGTAACAGCAAACTAAAATTTATATTAATCTAAATCATCCGAGGATATAACACTTATAAACACGTGTTTTAAATAAAAAGAACAATACCTAAATATTTAATTAATCAAGTTTGAGTATTAGTTTTCTTAAATTATATTTATTTATACATACAGAATAGGGTGTGTGAATATAACCAAAAAAAGTTAAATTACTAATTTTTTCACTTTTCACAGTAACTATTTTGTTGCAAACAAAGATTAAGTTGGTTCTAATGTATGGAATATAAAAAAAGCAACTTAATTTTTACTGTGTATGTGAAATCCAGTGAAAAATAATGAAAATAATCATTTGTTATAGTAACTCTGACATATCCTCTAAAATTATTGATCGTAAAGTGGTTCGAATTAGAATATTTTAATTCATTTTGTTGTTGTTGACAACTCGTTTGTCACATTTATTTCATGACATGAAAATGACAATTGCATAAGGACCTGTTGAAGATGGCACTGAAATACGTTATTTCAAATGTAACCATGTGCCGACTTCATGTGGTTCTTATGCAGTTGTCATTCTCATTTCTTCATTTATATCACAGCTGAATGATGATCCCACCAGAAAACAGAGAGATTCTAGATGGGTAGTTAAATGGTACTCTCGTTAGGACCTCGCTAGAAATGTTAGATAGAGCAGAAATAGGGTAATCTAACCGGGGCCCTTCTAAACCCTGATCACACTTTTTACATGCGAACTCTACCCACCGCACTGGTCACTGGCGCCCGCAGCGGCTACCGTTGATAAACAGATTCGAAGTTTCTTGATCCGCTCGATATTTTTGAAAAAATTAATCGATTTTAATAGGTCTCCTAAAATTTCATTTTCGGATATTAAAGCGGATATGCTCGAGAATATTAAAGTCCTAAAACCAATCTACTATGCACTATGCGCTTGATCTTTTTAGTTACCCCACATTTTTGCTCAAGCCCTTTAAAGTTAAAGATCAAAACATCGAAAACTGTCATTTTATGATAGTAAATTCTCTTTTGTTAAAGCTCCTTCGGCTTTAACGAACACTCTAATGTAACAAATGCATATTATGTTTATTTCTGCTCCTCAATTTGGTACTGCGCTTATTCAGATATTGCCAAATAATATAGTTTAAATGTATATCATTTCAATAAATTTATTTTATTACCATTCATAATATGCATTAGTATTAAAATAAAAGTATTTTTACTGTATTCTTTTTATCATTAAAATAATGCGCATTCTATCAAAATAAAAATTATTCGTACTCTAACTTGTGTCGTTTTGCCATAAATTTAGTTTGTATATATTCAATGTAGAAACAATGTAGGCAAAAAATTTGGTTAACTAAAATATTATTGTATCTTCTGTCCTACTTCCAAAAAGTTTAAATTTTTACTTTTAATATATTTTTATAATCAGAGATTATAAGAAACTTGTAAATATTTTTTGGTTAAACTACTTTTTTTTTTAATTCTGCTCATCTTTTGTGTCGTTTTTCTAAGAATTTAATGTTTAAATGGTTGATCTTATTTTTTACAATTAAAAGAAATTCTCTTACCTTTTTTCATATCATGCGTTTTTTGGCTTAACATGTTCATTTTGGTTTATTTTTTTGGATTTTGAAAATACTATAACTTTCATAATTTTCTTTTTATCAAAAAAGTCATTTAAGATAAATTGTTCGATTTTACAAGTACTATAAATATTTCTCAAGGTAGAAAAGAAAAATCTGGTTGCAAAAGGTATCAACGTAAACATCATCGAATATGCAACGAATATTAGTGCCATTTTTCATGACCAATTTTGTAATTGAAGTACAGTGAACCGAAATATTTTTGAAAAATTCGTGGTTTCCTTTCCAATTAACTTATACAAAGTTTTCAAATCAATTTTTAATTTCAGCGGGCCAACATGCATTGGAAAAATACAGCGTCACAGCGTAGAAAATTGAACTATTTTGATCAAAAATCCATTTTTTTATTGAAAATTTAACTATGTATTCTTTACAATTCTTTTTTGTGCTTGGAAATATATTTTCCCAGCTGCAAATTTTACCATTTCACTTTTAGTTAAACATGTATCTTATTGAGGTGAAAATGTATCTTTTTGAGTTGAGAATTCAACTACTTGCTTTAAAGTTCACCTACTTCGTTAAAATGTCGTTTTTCTGATTTAAAATTCAACTATTCCATTGTTATTATAAGTTTATATGTTTTTGTTTTAAATTTAGGTATTCAATTGAAAATTTATCTAAGTATTACGCTGAAAATTCGTCTTTTTTCGTAGATAATTAATTTTCTTTGTTGAAAATGCAAAAGTTTGGCTAATAATTAATCCACATCATATAGCATTTAACAATTTTTTTTGACATTTTTAAAATCAAAATTCAATTTTTTTATTCAAAATTTCTCTCTTTGGGTTGAAAATTGATTTCTCTGGTTCAAAATTGAAAGACGTTTTTTAAAAATTCATTTCTTTTTATTAAAAATTTAACTACTACTTCATTGAAAGTTGAACTGTTTTAATACAAATTAATTTTTCTTTTTCAAAATTCATCTTTTTGCTCGAAAACTGAACTATTTTGTTGAGAATTTAACTTTTTGATTGATAATTGAAGTATTATGTTAAAAATTCGTCTTTCCTGGAAGAAAAAACTTTTTTTGATTTAAACTTCATATTTTTGGTGAAAAAATTAAACTATTTTGGAGAAAAATGTAAATTTTGTGTTGACAATTCGTTTTTTATTTAAATGAAAATTATTTTTTTAACTAAAGATTGAGTAATTTTAGTTTTATTGTTAATTAATCTTTTCTATTTAAAAAGGCTTTTATTCAGTAAAAAATGTGTGTATTTTATTAAAATTTCGTATTATATTAACATTTTTGATTAAAAATTAATCTTTAACGAATAAAAATTCAACTGTTTGATTAAAAAGTAATTTATTTAGTTAACAGTTAGTGTTTTTTATTCTTATGTTATTTTTAATGCTTTTTTTTAAATGTATATTTCAATTTTCAACATTCATAATGGAAAATTCTTCAATTTTTAACATACGTAATTGTATATTCTTCCATTAAAAAAACATGAAATTCTTAAATTATGATGATTTTGAAGATTGAAAATCAAAAATTTTGAATTCAAAGTCTTTAAAATCAGTAAAATATCAAATTTAAATGATTAAACGTACATCATTTTTAATCTGGAACCTAAAATTTGCATAGTCAGGTATTTTCACTTCAATCACCAGGTAACTTCACTTCTTAGATTGCTGAGGGGAAAACAATGGACCAAATGCATGGGATTCAGTTCATTTTTGCACTATTTTGCAAGTATCTTTTTACAAGCTAATTTTTTCTATATAAATGTATGTGGAGAATAGTTTTTATTTTTTAATTACTATTTAATGAAATAATAAAATGATAATAATTATTATTACCTACCAAGATATTACAAAAATAACGTTTTGTTCCATGAATTTGATTTATTTCCCCCCTCAGCTTTTAGCGAAGTGAAGTTAACTGATGATTGAAGTGAAAATACCTAATATTAAATTGTATAATTAAAAAAATTTTAAATTGTCAATTTTAAAGATGTAGCACTCCAAGTTCTACAATTTTGAAGTTATAATTAAAAATTCTCAAAGCTTAATAATTTTAATTTTGAACATTTTTTTACTATACAATTCAATTTTAAAGATTTATAATAAAAAATTATTAAATTTGAAAGCTGCAATTGAAAACTCTACAAAATCTAAATATACCATAAAAACGCAACTTCAACCGCTTTTTTAAATAGTTTAATTTTTGAGATAAAAAATTGAAATTAACCCAATTTTATAGATGTGCAATTGGAAAATCTTTAATCTTAAACACTAAAAATAACAACGTTGATTTATTTTCTGGAAATTCTTAAATCGAAATTGTATTTAATAACGCACGCCTAAAAATATTTTTAAAAAATTACGCAACATAGGCGGAGCAGGGTGGCGGGTAAACCACTTTTTACATCTTCTCACATAGGAGAAAAAAGGGCAAACAATTGGCAAAAAGTGTGTTACATAATTTACAGATGGCCTCTCTTCCCCTTTATCTTCCTCAATACAAAAGTTCTTATGAAAGGAGGGTAAGTATGACTCTTATTTATGGCGCGAGGCCGATAAGTGTCATTTAAAATTTCGATATAAATTAATTTAAGGGGTAAAGGGGTTTCTGGAAAGCTGCAGTGGGACGGGGCGTAATGGGTTGGAAAATGAAGTTCTTGTAGCCTGCCCGAGAGAGAATCTCACTCTACTGACAAAAGAGGGAAACCTCTTCTCTCTCTCTCTCTCTCTCTCTCTCTCTCTCTCTCTCTTCTCTACACCACCCTTAGGTACACATCCACCCCCACGATTCACGCTCCATCCACCGGTATCCCTCTTCGGAACCCTCAAGTTCCTTCGCCTTGCGACTCAACATTGCTTCGTGAAATATCCTTACCCCTAACCCCTGCCCGCTAACCCCTAACCCCTAACTCCTAACCCCAACCCCCGAAATCCCTTACTCTTTGCTCTTCTTCTCCCCCCTCTTTGCTCCTCTGGGTAGCACTCCACGTTGCCATTATCTTAAGTAAACAGACTACCTGTGCGCTGCAGAGAATTCTAGATAAAGTCACATGTTATCAAAATCCAACGCCATAGACAGCAACCTTGTTAATTCGGTTAAGTCTTAGAAGTCGCGTCCCAAACACAAGGCGCTGAGAATATCCGTTGAAAGTCCGGTATAACAGTTTGTCGACTGATATCATTATGAGCCTGAAATTACAGCATTTGGCACAAAAGTCGCGCGAATTTGAAATTTTAAGACTGAGATTTTTATAGTGTCAAGAAGCCATTTAAAACCGGAAATTTTAAAAATTTTTAGAAAAAAAATATGTTCAAGTGAGATTTTAACATTTTTTAAGAATAATAGTAGACTTGTTATTTGTTTCAATTATAATACCATTGAATTTACAATGATTTATTAGAAAATCTTTGATTTAAAAAAGGTCGCTTTAAAGACTTACAAAATTAGAAATTAGAAGCGTTGGTAATCGACAATTTTGGATAGCAAATATTTTTAATTGATCTTCTATGAATATAAATTGTACTGATTTTTAAACTTGAACTGTAAATTAAGGTTTAACAAGTGAATAATAGTAACATTTATTTTACATGACGCTTCAGAATCAGTTTAAACTTTAACAATTTCTAGATTTTAATATTAAAAATTAAATTGTTTGAATTTTTCGCCCGAATAAAACTTTATAAATTATCCTCAATTTTAAAATAATTTGAAAATAATATATTCATCATTATTATTTATTAATTTATTAATTAACTTATTTATTAATAATAATCATTATATTCAAATTGATTAAATTTCTGATATTTTTTCAGACTAAACTTTGAAAATTTTACAGTTTTCAATTTCAAAAAAGATCAATTCCTTAATATTTAGAAATATTTGACTGTTTATTTAAATTTAATAATTAGATAAGTGAAATTAGATAATAATTTTTTTTTTTAATTTTTTTAGTTGTAAGTGACATTGTTGAATTTTGATGTATAAATAAATGTTTGAACACCTATTATTCCTAGAAATCATTCGAGTAAATTGAAAAGATACTTTAAAGTTCTGGAAAGATTTTAAATTAATGCAAAATTTGGAATTATTTTAAATAATTTAAACAAAGTTTCTGCTTGAAACAGCAAGATCCGACTATTTATACAAAAATTTCAATTGCAAATAGCACAATATGGCTTAATTTAAAACAAAATACAAATACTTAAAGATTTCGAACAAAAATGTAGAAGCTTTGTGAAAATTGTGAAAGGTTTCAAAAAAGTAGAAAACATTTTCTTAAGGTTCATCAGAAAATTGAAAATGATTTTTTGATTTAAAAAAATTAATCTTAAGAAATATTTAAAATGGTTCTTATAATTTAATAAAATTAATCTGAAATATTTAAATAAAATATTTTTTATTTTGCAGGATTTGAAAACAAACTTAGGAAAAAGTAAAATAATTTTTTTAAATGTTTAGAAGTTCTAACAAAAAATCCAAAAATAATATAAAATTGTAAAACATAAAGATTTTTTTAGATTTTAAAGTAAAAATTTCAAGCTTTTTAAGGGATTTTAAATTATTTGAAATAAAAGTAATTTAACTTTCATTTTAAGAAGTGTTGAGTTCATAAAAATGTGATCGCTTAATTTTAAACTTGTCAATTTTTAAGATTTTGAAGAGTAATAATTGAAAAATTCTGTAAGCTTAACAATTTCAAATTAAAAATTCTTAAATGTTTAGGATTTCCAATTAAAGATTAGCTAGCTTGGAATATTTTTAATTCAAAATAATGTAATTTAGAACATTTTTTACTATGCAGTTCAATTTTAAAGATTTACAATGAAAAATTACTAAATTTGAAAACTGCAATTAAAAACTCTACAAAATCTAAAATATATCATAAAAATGCAACCTTGTGTGCTCTTTTTTAAATAGCTTAATTTTTAAGATACAAAAATTGAAACTAACCCAATTTTATTAGAAATTGGAAGTTTTGGAAATCGACAATTTTGGTTAATTTATATATATAATATAATATTATTTTATTTTATTTATATTATAATATATTTATAATATATTTTATTTATTATTATTATATATATAATATAAATTTTACTGATTTTTAAAATTAAACTGTAAATTAATATTCAACAAGTGA
>JAAAKG020144409.1:7751-33167 GCA_010014905.2 Druon quercuslanigerum
TCCCTAATATTTTTTTGTACGTAAAACCTTTTGAAATCCTTGGAAATCCTATGGAATCACTTTAAATCCGAAAAAAAATAATCCCTAATATTTTTTTTGTACGTAAAACCTTTTGAAATCCTTGGAAATCCCTTGGAATCACTTTAAATCCGCAAAAAATAATCCCTAATATTTTTTTTGTACGTAAAACCTTTTGAAATCCTTGGAAGTCCTTTGAAATCTTTGGAAATTCTTCCAAATTCTTAGAATTTTTAATGGAATCCTCTAAAATCTTTAAAAATCGCTTTAATTCACGTGAAATACCTGAAATATTTGAAAATCACTTTAAATTCTGTGATTTTCTCTGAAATCTTTTGAAATCTCGTAAAACGTTTTAAAATTTCTTGAAATCAGAAAAAGTTCTTGGAAATCTATGAAGTTTTTTAAAATCGCTTGAGATCTTTCAATATCCATAGGATTAATTTTAATTCGATAAAGTCCTTTAAAATCTTTAAAAATCTTTGAAAATCGTTGAAAATCAGTCCAAATCTTTAGGCATTTCTTGAAATCCTTTAAAATTTCTAAAATCTGCTTAAAATCCAATAAGATCATTTAAAAAACTAGGGAATTCCTTTAAATTTTTCCGAATTTCTTTAAATCCTTCGGAATATCTGAAATTTGTTTAATTATTTCAAAATAGCTTTAAAATTCCGTAAAACCTTCTGAAATCTTTAGAAAACCGTCAAAATCTTGTGAAATTTTTTGCAATTAGAAGAAAATCCTGGGAAATCTACAAAGTTTTTAAGAATGTTTAAGGATCTTTAAACAGCCCTGAAAAGGCTTTTTATTCGTTGAAATCCTTTGAAATGTTTGGAAACCCTGCGAAGAACTTGGGATTTTTAAAAATAATTAAAGAATTTTTAAGTTGTTTCAATTCCCGTAAAATCATTTGAAATTCTTGAAATTGCTTAAAATTTCGTAAAATCCTTTGAAGTCCCCTTAAAATCTTTTGAAAATTCTTGAAATCAGAACAAGTTCTCCCTATAAATTACTTTAATGCTCGTGAAAGCCTTTGAAATCTTTGAAAATTCATCTAAATCTTTAAAGATTTTTTAAAAACTTTTAAAATCCCTAAAAGATAATTAAAATACCGTCGGGACCTTTAAAATAATTGGGAAAACCTAAAAATTCTTCGAGATCTCTTAAAATGCTTATAAATCTTGTAAAATTCTTTTAAATCCTTGAAAATCTGTGAAGACCTTTGGAACCTTTCGAGACCTTTTAAAATCTCTAAAAGTCGCTTTTATTTAGATAAAATATTGTGAAATCTTTGGAAATCCTTAAAAAAAATCCCACAAGATCCTTTGAAATACTTTGGAATCCATTTGAATCCTTCCGAGTTTCTTAAAATATTTTTAAATTTCTGGCAAATCGCTTGAAATTCCGTAAAACCTTTTGAAATCTTTGGATATTCCTTAAAATCCTTTGAAATTTTTTGAAATCGGAAACATTTTTTGAAAATCTAGGAAGCTTTTTGGGGTCTTTTAAGAACTTTTTGAAATCCTTAGGACCGCTTCTAATTTGGTGAAATCTTTTGAAATCTTTTAAAATCATTCCAAATCCTTAGATATTTCTTTACATCCTTTAAAATCTTAAAAATTTGAATAAAATCGTATCAGTTCTTTCAAAGTACTTCTACGAATTTTTTTTGATTCTTTAAGGTTCTTTTAAAATCTCGAAGATTTCTTTCAATTTAGCGAAATCCTTTAAAATTGTTGAAAATCTTTCCAAATCCTCAGAAAATTCTTGAAATCCTTTAAAATCTCTAACATTAGCTTAAAATCCCAAAAGATTCTTTTAAATACTTGGAAATATCATTGAATCCTTTTAAATCCTGTGGAATCACTTGAAATCCGCAAAAAGAAATCCCTAATATTTGGAAATCCTTCCCATATTTTGAAATATCTAAAAATCTCTTGAAATTTTATGATTTTCTCTGAAATATTTTAAAATCTCGTAAAACGTTTTGAAATTTCTTGAAATCAGAAAAAATTCTTGGAAATCTACGAAGTTTTTTTTAAATAGCTTAAGATCATTCAATATCCATAGGATCAATTTTAATTTGATAAAGTCCTTGAAAATCTTTAAAAACCCTTTCAATGCCTTAGGGATTTCTTGAAATTATTTAAAATCTCTAAAATACCAGGGAATTCTTTTAAATTTTTCCGAATTTCTTTAAATCCGTCGGAATATCTGAAATTTTATTTATATATTTAAAAATAGCTTTAAATTTCGTAAAATCTTCTGAAAGCTTTGGAAATCCGTCAAAATCTTGTAGAATTTTTTGCAATCAGACGAAAATCCTGGGAAATCTACGAAGTTTTTAAGAATCTTTTAAGATATTTAAAAATCCCTAGGATCCTAAGAAATACTTGTAAATACGTTGAGATCCGTCTAAATTTCTGAAAATCACTTGAAATTTCGTAAAATCCTTTGAAGTCCCGTTAAAATCTTTTGAAATTTCTTGAAATCAGAGAAAGTTTTTCGAAATCTACTATCCCTTAAAATGATTCGAAATTTCATAGAAATCGATAAGGTCCTTCAGAGTTTTCAGAGATTCCTTGAAATTTCTATAAATTACTTTAATGCTCGTGAAAGCCTTTGAAATCTTTGAAAATCCATCTGAATCCTTAAAGACTTTTTAATATCCTTTACAATCGCTAAAACAGATTTAAAAAAACCGTTAGGTCCTTTAAAATAATTGGGAATACCGAAAAATTCTTCGAGATCTCTTAAAATACTTAAAAATCTTGTAAAATCCTTTTAAATCCTTGAAAGTCTACGACGACCTTTGGAATCTTTCAAGACTTTTAAAATCCCTAAAGATCGCTTTTTATTTAGATAAAATCTTTTGAAATATTTTAAAAAAATCACAAGATCCTTTAAAATACGTTGGAATCCATTTGAATCCTTCCGAGTTTCTAAAGAAATGTTTAAGATTTCCTGAGAAGAATTTTCTGAGGATTTGGAGAGATTTTCAAAGATTTCAAAGGATTTCACTGAATTAAAAGAAATATTAGGGATTTTAAAAGAACCTCAAAGATTCCAAAAAATTTCGTAGAAGTATTTTAAAGGATCAATGAAATTTTTGTTTAAATGTTATAGATTATAAAGGATTTCGAAAAAGCTCTGACGATTTGGAAGGATTTCCAAAGATTTCTTAAAAGATTCAAAAAACCTTCGTAGATTTCCAAGAAATTTGTTCGATTTCAAAAATTTTTTAAATATTTTACGGGATTTCCAGAGATTTCAAATATCTTTGAAAATCCCGTAAATTCTTTTAAAATCTTTTGAAATCTTTTGAAATCCTTCCAAATCCTTAGATATTTCTGGACATTTTTTAAAATCTATAAAATTTGAATAAAATCCCATCAGGTCGTTTAAAATACTTCTACGAAATTTTTTGGAATCTTTGAGGTTCTTTTAATATCCCTAAGATTTCTTTTAATTCAGCGAAATCCTTTGAAATCTTTCACAATCTTTCTAAATCCTCCGGAAATTGCTGAAATCTATTTAAGTCTCTAAAATACTTCTCTACATCTTAAAATCCCATAGGATCATTTGAAATACTTGGAAATATTTACAAATCCTTCCAAGATTTTAAAAATCCTTCGGAATTCTTGAACAACGTTTAAAATATCTGATGATTGCTTGAAGTTTTGTAAAATCTTTGAAATCTAGAAAGTTTTTTGGAATCTTTTAACAACTTTTTATAATCCTTGGGATCGCTTTTAATTCGGTGAAATATTTTGAAATCTTTGGAAATCCCCTAAAATCCTTTGAAATTTTTTGAAATCCGAAAAATTTCTTCGAAATCTAGAAAGTTTTTTGGAATCTTTTAATAAATTTTTATAATCCTTAGGATCGCTTTTAATTCGATGAAATATTTTGAAATCTTTGGAAATCCCCTAAAATCCTTTGAAATTTGTTGAAATCCAAAAAATTTCTTTGAAATCTAGAATATTTTTTGGAATCTTTTAAAAACTTTTTATAATCCTTAGGATCGCTTTTAATTCGGTGAATTATTTTGAAATCTTTGGAAATTCCCTAAAATCCTTTGAAATTTTTTGAAATCGGAAAAATTTCTTCGAAATCTAGAAAGTTTTTTGGAATCTTTTAACAGCTTTTTATAATCCTTAGGATCGCTTTAAATTCGGTTAAATATTTTGAAATCTTTGGAAATCCTTCCAAATCTTCAGATATTTCTGGACATCCTTTAAAATCTATAAAATTTGAATAAAATCCCAACAGGTCCTTTAAAATACTTCTACGAAATAGTTAGGAATCTTTGAAGTTCTTTCAAAATCCCTAAAATTTCTTTTATTTCAGCCAAATACAAATTTTTCCAAGATTTTTAAAATCCTTCGGAATTCTTTAACAACTTTTAAAATATCTGAAGATTGCTTGAAGTTCCGTAAAACTTTTTGAGATCTTTGGAAATCCCGTAAAATCCTTTGAAATTTTTTGAAATCGGAAAAATTTCTTCGAAATCTAAGAAGTTTTTTGGAATCTGTTAAGAGCTTTTTAAAATCCTTAGGATCGCTTTCATTTCGGTGAAATCTTTTGAAATCATTGGAAATCCTTCCAAATCCTTAGAGATTTCTCGACATTCTCTAAAATCTATCAAATTTGAATAAAATCCCATCACTTCCTTTAAAATACTTCTACGAAATTTTTTGGAATCTTTGAGATTCTTTTAAAATCTCTAGGATTTCTTTAAATTTAGCGAATTCCTTTGAAATTTTTGATAATCTTTCAAAATCCTCAGGAAATTCTTGAAATCTTTTTAAGTCTCAAAACTATACTTAAAATCCCATAGGATCCTTTGGAATTTACAAATCCTTTCTAATTTCGTCAAACCGTTTAGAACTTTTTAAAATGTTTTAAAACATCTAAAAATAACTTAAAATTCCGTAAGATCCGGAATTTTAATCATTAGTTATCTATTAATACACTTTATTTTTAAATTAGAAAACAAATTATATCTGGCTTTTGCAACAACCCTGCTTCACTTTAAAAAATATATTTGTACTTTTAAAAAGTAACAAATCTAATTAAATATTTTTGTGCAACAGCATAAATATTATTCAGGAGTTATGAGTGCTTTATCAGTTGAAAGAGACGAGATTAGCCATTGCGACAGACAAAAATGATTTATTTCTCTGAATTCAGCATTCATAATCTCTTTTTCATTTCATTAAAATCGATTTTTTTGTATCTGTCACTCCAAAATCTTATTATAGGATTAGGAAAAATCTACTTGGGCATTTCTCAATTATTATTTATTATAAATAGTAAATTTGAATATTTAAATAATTCAAAATTTGCGCAGTGGCCAATCGGGTTGTCAGCGTGACGCGAACGCAGTTTAAAAAAGTTTCGATAATATTTTTAAATATAATTATCTTCAGGAAGTTATGAGCATAATATTTCGGTTACATGTAAGATTTAAGGTAAAAATTATGTTATCAATTAAATAAAATTTCGAAGAGAGCAAAGCGAAAAATGGGATATAGAAATAATTTACTTGCCAAAAAAATTGCCTATCCACGACTGTCTGTAACTACTGGTGGAATTATTAGCATAATCTCGATATTTCTAAAAAAAACATAATTGAAATATAGTATTTGTAAATCTGATATGTCTGGCTATAAATCTCCGTTTTCACTGTGAAAATTATAACACATATAATATTGGAATTCTTTTCATAGCGTAGCCCAGGATGTTTTTAATATACAAGATACTTTAGAACAACAATAATTAATGTGACACTATACTTGTATCACCAAAAATGTCTTTTACTACTTGCGAAATCGTCATATTTTCGATATTTCTGGAAAGACAGAATTAAAATATTACATTTCTAAAAATCGACGTGTCCGATCATAAATGTCCGTTTTCACTTGAGATATTATGACAATTATAATATTGCAATTTTTTTCCTAGTGTAAAGTAGAATATGTTGACTATAAAAATTACTTTAAAGTAACAATAATTTATTTTTGAAATATACTTGTCACAATATTAATTCCTTTTACTAATTGTAAAATTAAAATTTTCTTGATATTTCTATATGGAAATAATTAAAACATTACATTTGTAAAAGTCGAGGTGTCCGACCATAAATTTTCTTTTCCACTGGGTAAATTATAACACTGATAATATTGGAATTCCTTTTATAGATTAGCTAAGGACATTTTGAGAATAAAAGGTAGTTGGAATAACAATAATTTATTTGTGAAAATATACTTGTCTTACTATGACGGTCTTTTACTACGCGTAAAATTACCATATTCTTGATATTACTATAAAGAAATAATTAAAATATTATATTCCTAAAATTCGACGGGTCTAAATATAAATTTCTTTTTCCACTGATAAATTATACCCCTTATAATATTAAAATTCTTTTCATACTGTAGCCAAAGACATTTTCACTATAAAAGAAAGATCAAAGTAACAATAATTTATTTTGAAAATATACTTGTCTCACTATGAATGTATGTTACTACTGTTGAAATTATGATATTCTCGATATTTCTGGAAAGACAAAATTAAAAGATTATATTTGCAAAAGTTGACGTGTCCGATCATAAATTTCTTTTCCACTGGGAAAATTACAACACGAATAATATTGCAATTCCGTTTATAGATTAGCTAAGGACATTTTGAGAATAAAAGGTAGTGTGGAATAACAATAATTTATTTGTGAAAATATACTTGTCTTACTATAACAGTCTTTTACTACGCGTAAAATTATCATATTTTTGATATTACTATGAATAAATAATTAAAATATTATGTTCCTGAAAGTCGACGGGTCTAAGTATAGATTTCTTTTTCCACTGATAAATTATACCCCTTATAACATTAATATTCTTTTCATAACGTAGCCAAGGATATTTTCACTACAAAAGGAAGTTCAGAATAACAATAATTTATTTGTGAAAAAATATTTGTCTTACTGTGAATGTATGTTACTACTGTTGAAATTATGATATTCTCGATATTTCTGGAAAGAAAAAATTAAAATATTATATTTGTAAAAGTTGACGTGCCCGATCATAAATTTCCTTTTCTACTGGGAAAATTATAACACTGATAATATTGGAATTCCTTTTATGAATTAGCTAAGGACATTTTGAGAATAAAAGATAGTTTTGGATAACAATAATTTATTTGTGCAAATACACTTGTCTTACTATGACTGTCTTTTACTACGCGTAAAATTATCATATTCTTGATATTACTATAAAGAAATAATTAAAATATTATATTCCTGAAAGTCGACGTGTCTAAGTATAAATTTCCTTTTCCACTGATAAATTATACTCCAATTTAAAAAATTTCATACCGTAGCCAAGGAAGTACTATAAAAGGAAGTTCAGAATAATTAAAATATTATGTTTGTAAAAGTTGACGTGTCTGATCATAAATCTCCCTTTCCACTGACAAAATTGTAACGATTTTTTTGTACCTGTCTCTCCAAAATCCTAGTTTAGGATTAGGTAAAATCTATTTGGGCTTTTATTATTTTTTCCATCTGAAAACAATATCATTGCATTTGTTTTCGACTGTTGGAACTAATTTAGTTTTCACATTTTTGTATAAATTATTATTTTGTAAAATATTTTCTACAGTGAAATTATAATCATTCTTGTTCTCTGCCACCATAATATTGCCTTTATCGGCTTTTACAAATAATAGATCTTTGTGGCTTTTTTGAAAATTTACAATATTCTCTGTAATTTTATTCTAATTTTTAAATTTATTATTTCTGCTGAGATTTAAAATCAATACAGTTACTGTCCTTCTAATTTTTAATTTATCTTCGTCACTCGAACCTCAAATGTGGTATCATTTAGAGCTCATTTACCGTTTTGGGTTCCTTTTCAGCAAGTAGGGTTCATTTTGGTTGCAGCTCCTTTTGTAACAAAAATGGGTTCCAATGGAAAATATTTTTTTCAGTTTTTTCTGTAAAGATTTTTTGATTTTAAGTGATCCTTTTCCCTGCTAAGATTATTACCATCTCTGTATGATGTATGCAGGAGAAACAGAAGCTCGCAAGAGACATAATGCACAGTTTATGGAAATGTAGATTTCGAGCGGTGCTGAGAGGAACGCAATTATTTACAAAGCTCGCGGCTTCATTAAGACACTAATTATCAGCATGCATGCGTATGCATGTAGCAAGCAAGAAGGTATCAAGTACAACAAGGCAAGTGGGAAGCACCCCAGGAACTTCCGACGTTTTGCCTTCTATGCTACGAGAATCAGGCAACATTAGCACGATCCAGACATCTATTTACAAGCCTACACGTCCCCGTTCATTGTTAGATCTAAGTTGATTCGGCTGTCGAAGGAAAGTTCACTGCCAGGTGCTCAGTGCTGGAGAAACTAAGGCTCAATCCTAAACTATCGCATCAGCAGACTAGAGAGAAAAACAATTCTTTTTCCAAAATTGGGAGCATGAAAAAAGTTAATTTAGATCCAATTAAATCTGTGAAAAAAAGATCCCACTTTTTTGTTTCGCTGGGAATCGAACCCAGGTCTACCGATTGCTGGTCGAGTGCTCTTACCACTAAGCTACTGGAGAGATAAAAAGAAAAATTTTTTTTTTAGAGACATGCCAAACGGCAACTTAGAGGATTTAGGAAATCGGTATTATCATTAAGGATGACCGACTAGATGAAGCTAATAATGACATTACGAGAAAATATAAATCTATACTATCAATCTAAGATACGACTGAAATAACGATTTCGATATCCTAGATCGATAGTGTAGACTTTTATTTTCACATAATCACAGAAAATTTTTCCGTTTAGCATGTTTGTCAAAAAATATTTTTCTTTCTATTTCTCTAGTAGCTTAGTGGAAAGAGCACCTGTCCGGAAATCGGTAGACCTGGGGTTGATTTTAACAGAGTAAAGAAGAGGGATCTTTTATCATAGATAAAAATAAATTTAAAAACTTTAAAAAACGTAAAATTTTGAATTTGAGGGGTATCTTAGATCGGCAGTGCAAATTTCTATTTCCTCGTAATATTATTATTATCTTTATCTAATTGGTCATTACTATCCTTAATGTTAAAACCAATTTCTTAAATCCTCTGATTATTCTCACTGAACATCTTACCGTTCGGTATGTCTGTGAAAAAAATTCTTCTTTCGATCTCTCGAGTAGCTTAGTGGAAACATCACCCGACCGGAAATCGCAAGAACTGTGGTTCGATTCCTAGCGGAACGAAGGAGAAGATCTTTTATTAACGAATAAAATTCAATTTTAAAATTGTAGAACTGTTACGAAACGTAACTAAATATTTCTAGCCTCCCCCCTTATGGTACGTAAATTACGTTTTCCACAATTAATAAGATATAGGACTTGAAACTAATGGAAATTTGTCATAGTTAAGATAATAAATGTTTTGCAGTGTGAAAAACTCATTTTCAAAATTCTCTGATTTTTCATTGATCGATTTTTCATTTTCCTGACCACTTCCATTCAGAAACTAACATTTTAGTCTTTCATTTAACATTTTTAAAGAAGTGTATTTTATACATGGAATAAAATAATATGTTAAATACAAATTTTAATATTTCACATTTTTTTATTGTAAATTAAAAAATGATTTTCCTAACAATAGTTGGGTTCCTATTCTATTGAATTTTTAACTAGAAATAAAAATTTTCAGCAAAAAAATTAATTTTCCACGAAACAGTTGCTTTTTTATCCTAAAAAGATAAAAAAATTTACTAAAATAGAAGAAGTTTCAGATGTAAGAGACAAGTTAAAATTTTTTTAATTTTTATGCAAAAAAAGAAATTAGTTTAACTTTTCAAACTCATTAAATGAGTTTTTCACAAGAAGTAAATTTGCTAACAAGATAATTTAATTTTCATCAAAAAATTGAATTTTCTACCTGAAAATATGAAATTTATTTAAAAAAAATGAATTTTAAAACCAAAAAGAGAAACTTTTAACAAATAGATATTTTTCAGCCGTAAATAAAACAAAACTTATTTACATTATTCAACTTTCAAATGAAAAGATGTATTTTCCATTAAAAATTGAATTTTTAATCAGAAATTAAGAATTTTCAGCAAAAAATTAAGCGTTTTCAGCAAAAAGTTAATTTTTAACCAAATAGTTGCATTTTTATCCACAAAACATAAAATTTCTACTGGAACAGATGAATTTTTAAATCAAATATTCAAATTTTTAAAAATTTTAATTTTCAACAAAATAAGATTTTAGTTTAACTTTTTAAGATCAAAATATGAGTTTCAAACAAGAAGTAAATTTGTTACAAATCTAATCAAATTTTCAGCAACAAAATTGAGTGCTCAAAAAAATTGAATTTTCGACCTAAAAAGATTAATTTTCAATAAAAAGTATAAAAGTTAATATTTGAACCAAAAATATGAATTTTCATTTAATAAATGAATTTTAGAACCAGAAAGACAATTTTAAACAAATAAAGATTTTTCGGTCATAAGAGAAAAAAATTTTTAAGTAAATTGTTAAAATTTCAAGCCAAAAGACATATCTTCTGTATAAAAATTGAACATTCAATCAGAAATGAAGAATTTCTACCGAAAAAATTAATTTTGAACAAAATAGTGCAATTATTAACTAAAGAGATAAACCTTAAATAAAAAAATTTAAAAAAAGATTAATTTTTAACTAAACATTTGCATTTTTAACCGAGAAAGGTGGAATTTTTACTGAGAGATGAATTTTTCAATCAAATAGACAAACTTAACAAAATATATATTTGAATTTTCATCCAAAAAATATTTTAGTTTGTCTTTTCAAATTTAAAACATGAGCATTAAACAAAAATTAAGTAAATTTTAAACTCAAAAAGACGAATTCTCAACCAAAAAGAGTTTAAACTTTAAATTTAAATTAAAAATTGTGCACATTTATTCTGCTTGACTATTATTTAAAGTTATAGAAATTTCCTGTCATTTGCCAGATTTTTTTTAATCCCTGACTTTTCTCTGATCAATAAAATTCTCCGATTAAAAAAATTTTTTGTTGGCTAGATTCGTTCTTCTCTCACCAGGTTTGTTTGGCGCATAACGCTACATTTATTTTAAATATCAGTACAATATTATTTTCAAAATTCAAAAAATTGCATGCATGGATGCAGAAAACTCCACCCCTCCCAAAGGTAAAAAATCGTAATAAGCTCTCTCTCTCTCTCTCTCTCTCGATTGGAAAAATAATAAACAAGGAATTAAAAAAAATTTAAGTTCTGACTATAACGTTCTGTGACTACTTGCTAAACAAAAAGTGGCCTTTAATTGTCAAAGCAATAATTTACTTGCCAAAATAAACTTGCCTATCCACGACTGTCTTTAACTACTTGTGGAATTATTAGCATAATCTCGAGATTTCTTTTAAAAAAAACATAATTGAAATCTAGTATTTGTAAAAGCTTATATGTCTGGCCATAAAACTCCGTTTCCACTGTGAAAATTATAACACTGATAATATTAGAATTCCTTTTATAGGGTAGCCGAGGACATTTTGAGAATAAAAGGTAGTTTGGAATAACAATCATTTATTTGTCAAAATATACTTGTCTTACTATGAATGGCTGTTACTACTAATAAAATTATGATATTCTTGATATTACTATAAAGAAATAATTAAAATATTATATTCCTAAAATTCGACGGGTCTAACTATAAATTTCTTTTTCAGGATAACAATAATTTATTTGTAAAAATACACTTGTCTCACTATAAATGTCTGTTACACTGTTGAAATTAGGATATTTTTATTTATTATAATATAATAAGACAAAATTAAGATATTATATATTTGTAAAAGTTGTCGTGTCTGATCATAAATCTCCCTTTCCACTGGAAAAATGATAACACTTGTAAGATTAAATTCTTTTCATACCGTTTCCAAGGATAATTTCACTGTAAAAGATGGTCACTGATCAAAATAATTTGTACGTAAAAATATACTAGTCTACCCATAACTGTCTGTTACTACTTCTGAAATTATTGGTTCTATAAACATCGGACGTCAAACACCAACATTCTGATACTACTCACAGATCTCGATGACTTCGAGTCGAAAAACAACCCTTAGAGAAAAATTAATTAATTCCTCACTTTATCTAACTCTAGCACTGGGTGACGAATTTGGTGTTCCTTTTAATGTCAATAAGATACCAGTTAATGGTCAATCAATCTCCAACCATAATCGAATTAACAATTTAAAAAATTTTGAAAAATCTGGAAAACTTGTTAAAAATCTTCAAAAAGAACATAAATACTTAGTTTTTTAAATGCTGATAAAAGCAATATAACAGTAGCAGCTAATAGAGATACTTACAATAAAACTGTTGAGAACTTGCTAAACAATGATATTCTGCATAAAAATATTAGAACTAGTCTTGTACCAACAATAGAAGTAAAATGTAATGATATAGCAATTAGATGGGAGAAAAAAAGATTAATAAATGAACAATTAGCTTATAAATTAAAAACACATAATAGTGTGGTAGCTAAAGCTTATGCTCTTCCAAAAGTGCATAAACCAAATCTAAAATCGAGACATCAAATGTTCTAAAACCTGTTTCCGGAAACACAGAATCCTTTGTCAAAAATACTTTGGATTTAAAAGACTCTTTGAAGAATATTAAGGTTCCTTTAACACATTCTATGGTTTCATTAGATGTTGTCTCTATGTTCTAAAACATTCCATTAGATCTTGCGTCGGATTGCATAGAAGAACAATTAAATTTAAATCATAATCTAACCAACATAATAAAATCTGAATTTATATAGCTACCAGAACTGTTTTTGATAACATGGTTTTCTCATTTAATGGAAAATATTATAAACAATTAAGAGGTTGTCCTATCGGTTCTTCATTGTCCCCTATAGTGTCAAATTAAGTTTTAGAAGATTTAGAGAAAAGAGCTTTAAAAAAGTTAAATTTTACACCTGTTCTATATAAACGTTATGTTGATGGCATTTTGGCTATTGTTCCTACTGATAAAATTAATGATTTCGTGAATGTTTGATTTGCAGATTATTAAAACACATGATGGTTATTTAATAACCAATTGGTGCAAAAAACCATCATGGTCGGGTAGATATCTCAATTAAAATTCACAATATTTATTTTGTCAAAGGGTGGTTTAATAAAAGGATTAACTAATAGGTATATACAGGTAAGTGATATTAAATTTATAAAAGAAAATTTAGAACAATTAAAAATTACATTAGTTCATAATAATCATCCGCTTCCTATGATTAAAAGTATTCTCAGAGAAAGAATTCATGAAATCTATAATAGTTCTAGTAGGAGGAATGACTGGATTGACACTAAAAAAAATGTTATTTAAAAGTCACGTTACCGTATGTTGAAGGACTTTTTGAAAGAGTAAGAAGATCCTTAAAAAAATTTAACATAAATGTATATTTTAATAATAAAAATACTCTCAATAGATTTTTAATCAATAAAAAGGACAGTGATAATATAGAAAATTTGTCTGAAATTGTATATCTTATAAAATGCAAATGTTGTGAAAAAGTTTACATTGATGGAACAGACAGAAGACTTAAAACTAGATTAACTGAACATAAAAGAGCCTGTAGAGTTGGTAGTTTGAATACAGGTTTATCACACCATTGTAGGAACCTCAACCATTACTTTGATTTTGATTTCAAAAATATTAAAATTTTCTCTAGGGAAAATAATACTCATAAAAGACGAGTAATTGAATCAATTTTTATCAACAAATATCGCAATACTTCTATAATTCTACAGACTGAAATTATGAATGTAAAAAAAATTTATCAAAGTATTATCAAATAATCCAGTGCTTTGGCGGGCTTTACTAAGACCAAACCGTGAGACCAAACTAATTTTTTCTCACATGTACATTGACGGTCGAAGAAAGGAATGATTTGATTCTCATCAAGTCTGATATCAAACAAATTCACTTTATCTAAATTATTAAAGTTTCAAATTAAAAGAAAATTCTTTTTAACATGGAAATTTCGGAAATGCTTGATTGGAATAAAAGATTCTGGAAACAGGGACGCAAAGGGAAGAGTTTCTGATTGATGAAGAAAGTATTTGATTTATCGGTTCGTATTGAAAAGGAATGAATTAATCACCGCTTTTTATTTTCTTCGGGCAGAAAATAAATTCTAGGAGAGGAAAGAGCGATCGTCAGCGGAATGCCTGTTGATTCTGGGGGTTGTTGATTCGCGGAATGGGAAACATCGTCTAGCCGGCGTTGAGCTTTCTCGATATACAAGGTAACACAGCAACACAACAGGCTAAAGCACAACAAGTGGGGGGGATGAAGGGTGGGAAGCTCGATAGACATATATCTGCATCAGAGTGGCGCGCGTCGGCTGTACCACGTGCTTTTGCCTCCTCTACATCTTCTTCCTGTTTTCTCTCTCTCTCTCTCTCTCTCTCTCTCTAAACAACCCTCACCCATCCATAAACCCCATATATACACACAAAAGAAGCGAAGAGTGATATTTACCCGGATTTCAGAGTAAAGATTATCTGCAATAAAAATTACCCTTTGGGGTGATATTTACTATGCCATGAGGTAATTCTTCTGCTTCTAACCACGACTCTTTTAAATGTTCGCATGACTGTATTTATGAATTCAGGGAGAGTCAGGGAATTCAAAACTGGTCAGGGAAAGCGGGTCTGGGATCTTCAAAAATTCAGAGAATGTTATGGAATTTAAAACTGTTTAGGAAAATTCAGAAAGTCAGGGGAAATAAGTGAATGTTAGTGAGTTTTAAATTGGCAAGGGAAAGGCAGGGAATGTCCAGGAAAAACTGACAGAGTTTACTTTAGCTTCGATAAACCGAGGTTTAAGTGAATTTTATTATTAATTCCAGAAAGTCAGGGGAAATAAGTGAATGTTAGTCATTTTCAAACTGGCCAGGGAAAGTCAGGGAACGTCAAGGAAAAACTGACAGAGTTTACTTTAACTTCGATAAATCGAGGTTTAAGTGAATTTTATTATTTTGTTGAAAATTCATACTTTTTGGTGAAAAACTTAACTGTCTTGTTAAAAATTCGTCTTTTTGTGTTTGAAATTCATCTATTCAGATAAAAATTGACTTTTTTTATTAAAAATCACAACTGCTTGAAAACTCATCAGTTTCTGGTTAAAAATTGAATTATCTTGTTGAATATTTTTATTTAATGGTTTCAAATTAAAACGGCCGTTTTTGGTTAAAAAATCTACTCCTTAGTTAAAAGTGAAATTACTTTTTTTAAATTAATTTTTTTTGTTTTATGATTCATCATTTTCATTGAAAAACCTTTTTTTCGTACAAAATTAATTTTTTTGTTTAAAATTATTATTTTTTAATTATTTACTTAACTGAAAATGGATTATTCTATGTTTGATTGAGAATTTTTCTTCTTCGGTTAAAAATCCAACTACTTGGTTAAAAATTTATGTATTTCGTTGAAAATTCATTTTTTTCTCGAGGTAAAAAAATGTGATCCTTGTCGAGTAATTAATCATTATGGTAGAAAAATCATTGTAGAAACTTTTTTTCTAATTTAATCATTTTGCTTAAATTAATTTTTTGTTATTAAAAATAATTTTTGTAACTGGAAATTCAACTATTCCAGGTTTGATTTAATATTTATCTTCTTTAGAAAAAAAATCAACTATATGCTAAGAAATTTATGAATTTTATTTTAAGTTATTTATTAGTTGATATTTTTTGTTGGAAATTGATTTTTTTGGTTGAAAATTATTTTATTATTGAAAACTAATTTTTTTAGTTACTTCAACTGTTTTGTTTTCATTGAGTTTTTTTTATTGCAAATTAATTTTCTTAGTTTCAAAATTCATCTGTTTATTTGAAAAGTGATCTATTTTGTTAAAAATTTATTTATTCAACTAAAAATCTCTTTTTTAACTTAAAATCTAATTGTCCTATTTCTAGTTGAAAATTGATCTATTTTAGTTGAAAATTCACGTATTTTTCTACAAATTCAGTTATTTGTTTAAATATTAATTTTTTCCGAAATTCATAATTTTACATAAAAATGTATTTCTTCAACTAAAATTTAAACTATTACATTTTTTGTGAGAAATGGATCTTATTATATTTTAGGCTAATTTTTTTTTTATTGAAAATTCACTTTTTAGGCTGAAATTTAAATATCTGGTTAAGAATTTATTTTTCTAGTTAAAGTTTAATTATTTTAGCTAAAATTTTATGTCGCTGATTGAAAAAGTAATTTTTTACTGCAAATTAATTGTTGGTTAAAATATTGCTCTCTTCAGCTAAAAATTCATCTTTTGCGTTTATATTCAAATATTTGGCCAAGAATCCATGTTTTCTATTTTCTATTTTCTATTTAATTTCGTTCGTTCAAAAATTAACTTTTTTTGCTGCAAATTCAACTATTATATTTTTTGCTTAAAATTCGCGTATTTTATTGAAAATCCATTTATTGGTATAAAAAGTCCCCATAGAAAGCCCAATATAGAAAAACTGGCATTTATCTCCCACTTTGAGATTCAAAATTTTTCTAAAAAAATTCCTTGTTTTAGAAATAATATGTCACTCATGACTCACTTACGACTTTCACTCATGATAAAGATTTTTTTGAATCAAAGTAAATGTTCATTTTCTTTCAGTCAAGAAATGTTTTTTTGTTTCAAAAAAAATTTTCTTTATTTTAAAATGATTTTTTTCATTTTAATGTGCAGAATTTATGAAAATAAATCCAAGAATCTAACGAAATAATTTAGATAAACACTATAAAATGTTTCTATCTTAATTTTAAACAAGGTAACAAAATTTCTTAAAAAAGAAAAGAGAAAAATTCTTTTTTTTCAAAAATAAAAAAAGATAAGGGTTACTGTATGAGTGCCGAAACGTTGGTGATTATTTTTCTACAAATGTTCTTTTTAGTGTGATTTTATAATAATAAAAATAAAAAAGCAGAAAGAAAGAAGGAAGAGAATGAATGGGATTCGGTTGGTTGCCTTCGGATTGTTCTTCCCTCGTTTTTATTTTGGTCTGCAAAAAGAAGTTTTTTTATTTTTAGGAAATTTTTTTATCTTTCTTTAAATGACAATAGGAACATTTTGTGGGGATTGTCACTATCTTTAAAATGATTTATAAAATCGACAAAAAAGATCTATTATTAATTTCTGTAAATTTTAATGGAGGCTTCTAAGGACACTTCCGAAAAAAATAATTCAGGTTAAAATTGTTTATTTAACAGTAGTTATTTAGTGGTTCAATTTTTCCTTTCTCTTTACGGAAAATTTACAATTTTTATTTAATCCTAATGAGCAAGGCCTCATTTAATTCTTCGAACTATTCTCTAAACTTCTATTTGGGTTGATTTCATTTTTTTAAATTAATTTAGAAACTATACAGTGATTACTGTTATAAAAAATCATAGTTCAAATCTTAATTATTACCTCCCAAATAGAATTGTAGAGAATCCTTTAAAGAATAAAATGAGGCTTTGATCATTAGCATTAAATAAGAATTGTAACCCAAATTATTTTTTCTAAAATATACTTAGAAGCTTCCGTCAAGATTTCCAGAAATCAATAATAGATCTTTTTTTATTTTATAAGTTATTTTAAAGATTGACGACTTTTCAAAATTGATTTTACATAGTGTACATCCTTAACTTGATTATGGCACGATAAATAGAATTTTTAATTTTCTTATTGTTCAAGTTATTGTTAGTGGAATGAGAAGCATCATCTTAAAGAAACACTTTCTTTAATTTGAAACAAATATTCTTCTAAACCTGTGAATAAAATTGTACAAACATTAAAAACAGAGCAGCAAAATTGTACCATTTCGATCTGAAGTTGATGACCAGATTCCCAGGTTACTCTCACAGGGTTTTCTATCCTAAAGGGATTCTTCTATTTCAACCTCATGAATCCGAAGACGAGCAGAATGGTTCCGAATTAAAAAAAACATTTTGAACAGCATAGAAAATGAAGTGGGCGCTTGATTCCTGAAGGATGAAGGATGACTGAGAGATTTTTCGAAGAGCACAGGAGGTCGTATTTGGAACAAAAGAGTTTCCGGTTTCGTTTATCTCAAGTGGACGTTGGACAATTATGGAATTGAATGGGCAACTGACGCAGAGTGTATTCAGTAATAATTCGCGGTGCGCTTTCCACATTCCTTGTATTACGAGAATAATCCGAGATAAAAGTGGACATCCCTCCGGTATTTTCTCGCTTAAGTTAGAATACTGAATCGCAGAATACCAGGTATGCCACTTTGTATGCAAGGAGTACAGCCATTCATCTCCCGATCTCCGGCAGTCCCGACCTCCGGATATAAATTAGCTTTTGTTTAGCATTCAATGCAAGGCGCCTACTAGCAAGCAGCCAGTCAACCCACCAGCAATTCCCAACCAGGCACCCAGCAATCCTCTGCAATTAATGTAGCCGAGCCAATTAAACATTTGCGATTGCTCTGAAAAGGAATCGTTCCGGCGTTAAAAGGAAATTAAATTCCCCGAGGAACCACACTACGATCTCAGCCGAAGATTCTAGCTTCTTCAGAACTATTGCTCCAACTTGGATTCAAAGAGATGACTCTTTGCAACCTGCCTTTTCGAAACTTTTTTCCGAGTCTTAACAAATCTTTACAGTTTGTGCAAGAACCGAACTTTTGAAAACGGTGAATCCTTTCATTATTTATCCGTTTTTTGATACTACCCGAGAGGCTACTTACTGAGAAATCTGGAAATTTTAAAACTATGAATGTGTCAGTCTCAATAGAATTCGCATAGAGAGTGCCAAGATTTTCTTGAGATTTGCGGGAGTGCCGAGAAAAAAAAAACTTTTTAAGTTCGGGACTCTCGAGGAGAAATCAGACTCGGCTAAACTCGGCGGCGTTCAGATGGAGTCGGATGGAGTCGGCCGTTAGTTCGACTCTTTTAGGCTCCCTCATCGGGGAAATTTGTACAGGAATCTAATAGTTAATATTTGTTGAGCATGCTAAGGGGATTACTTAAATTACATAACAAATTGTAAAAAATATTTCTTCTAACCCTCCCCCTCCACTCTTACCTTACGTAATTTTTAGTTTCCAAAAATGTTTTGCTAATTATTCTTAGTAAACTTCGGCAGTGTCCCAGAACCTTAATTCCGTGACTGATTTTTCATTTTTCCTAATCATTAATATTCAAACAACAGCAATTTTATAATTAATACTTTCAAAAGAAAATATTTTATAAACGGAATAATACAGCATTTCAGGTAAAAATAAAGAAATGTTCAAATTCATTGATTTAGTTTTGACCAAAAAAGTCCCTTCTATTATCGATGATGGTATTTAACAGAAGAATTAAATTTTCATAAAAAAATTTATTTTTAACATAATAGCAGAATTTTTAATCTAAAAAGACAAATTTCCAACAAAATAGTCTCATACTTCATATTTCAATCAAACATATGAAATTTATACAGTAAAGAAGTTTAGAACCAAAAAGAGGAATTTTCAACAAATAAAGATTTTTTACTTAAAAAAGATAAAAGTTTGTCATAGATGTTAAATTTTCAAGTTAAAAGAGGAATTTTTTATAGGAAAAATTGAATTTTTAAACAAAAATATGAATTTTTAGCCAAAAACGAACTTGAAACTAATGCATTTTTAATCTAAAAAAGTAGCTTTCACTAAACAGCTTAATTTGTACCTAAAGATATAAGCATTCACTTAAAAAAATAAATTCCTAACCATTTTTTTTTTAACTTTTACCTAAGGAGTTGAATTTTTAAATAAAAAGGATTGTATGATTTTTCAACAAAATTTTTAAATTTTTAACCAAACAGTTGCATTTTTATCAAAAAAGATGTAATTTTTGCTAAAGTAGTTAAATTGTTAAATCAAAAAGACACATTTTCAACAAAAAAAGACTTTTATTCAAAATTGTTGAATTCTTTACCAAATAAAAAAACATATATATTTTCAATAAATATTACAATTTTTTTTAATCTGAAATTTCACGCACAAAGTATTTCAGTTCATTTTTCAAGACCAAAATATAAATTTGAAACTAAAAGTAAATTTTCAACGAAATAGTGTAAATATAAATTTGAAACAAGAAAGAAGTTTCTACGGAAAAAACTGAATTTTAAATCCAAAACGAAGAAGTTCTAACAAAAAAAAAGCTTTAAAAAAATTGTTGAATTCTCTACCAAATAGATGCATTTTCATCCAAGAAAGATGAAATTTGTACTTAAAAAAATAAATTGTTCAATAAAAAAAGACAAATGTTTTTTTAAGTTAAACTTTTTAATCAAGAAAAGAACTCAGTTCATTTTTGAACACCAAACTATGAATTTTCAACGAAATTGCAATTATCAACAATATATTTAAGTTTTTAACAAAATAGAACGATTCTCAACCAAAAATTATGATTTTTCAACAAAACTTTGAGATTTTCAGTTAAACAAATTACTTTTACAGAAAAAACTAAACTTGACCAAAGAAATGATTTTTATCTAGAAAGATGATTTTCATCTGAAAAAGATTGACGTTCAACCTAACATAAAATAGTTAATTTTCAGTTTAAAAAAATAGTTTTCAATGAAAAAATTTTCAACGCAAATAAATCAATTTTTTAAACTAAGTAGTTGATTTTTCAACGATAAAGGTCGCATTTTTTTACTACTGAAGTTTAAAAATAAAATTTTAATACAAAACCAAAATAGTTGAATAAGTTCATAAATGTTATTTTTTATTTTTTTAAATTTTTTTAAAATATTAAAAGTGCGGTTGCAGATTAACACACGTGGATAATCACCGAATCTCCTAATCACCTAATTTTTATCAAGTAATATTATTTAAAAATGTTCCAATATTATATGATAAAAAAAAATAAAAAAAATGTATTAACAAATTATTTTTTGAAAGAATGTTTTCTACGATTTTCTTTAATTTTACGTTTTTCACGTCATATTGAGAGAAATTTTGATAAAAACAGCATCATGATTAAGAAATTTTTTTGAAATTATTATTGTTGAAACTACTACAAACTTAATAAACAAGCGCATGCGCTATGAATTTTTCGACCGAAAAATTGTTTTTTTTTTATGTCAATTTTTTTTATATAATAAGGAACTTTATGATAATTTTGTAATAACTCATAATTTGTTGATCAATTTTATGATTTTTTTAAAAACATATTTAATAAACAAATGCATTATTCGGGCATGTATTGCCAATAAAATTCTTTTTTTTCAATGCCAGTCCTTTCAATTGGGAACTTCATGACAATTTGAGCAACATTCATAATTTTTGGTTCAATTTTATAATTTTTTTAAGAAACTTAATAAACGAATACATTGTTGGGGCATTTGTCAACGGAAAAAATCTTTTTGTTTTCGATTTCAGACTTTTTCTCTGGAATCTTCATAATAAATTCAGAAACATTTATGATTATTTGATAAATTGTTTGATTTTTTTAAAACAAATGTAACAAATAAATGCATTATTCGGGCATCTGTGGACAGAAAAATTCGTTTTTGTCAGTCTTTTTAATTGGGTACTTCATGATAATTTCAGCAAAATTCATGATTAGATGATACATTCTTATGATCTTTTAAACAAATCCAATAAACATATACATTTTTTTGGGTATTTCACATCGAAGAAGTTGTTTATTAAATTTATTTATAATACCAACATTACTAATTTCAGGAAGAAATTTCTTCATCATTATATTGTTCTTGTTTATCATATAATATTGAAAGCCTGATTTAAAATTAAAAAAAAGATGACTATAAATCTAATTTTAAATTGTGTATGTTGTTCACTTAAGAAATAATATGAGATAATAAAAAAAAATAATTAAACTTGATTTCAACATTTTAATCATGATATTGTATTACAAATTAAAAAAGTTTTTTCATTTTTGTAGATTTGAAATTCAAGTTTATAATTTAAGACATCTTATTAACAAATACTTACCTTCAAACGTTCCTATTTTTGATAAAATTTTTTTTTATGTTATATGTTTTATTTTTATGTTAAAAATTATACTGTTTTTCAGAAAATTCATCTTTTTGGCTTGAAAAGTCAACAGTTTAGTAGAAAATTAAACTGTTTGGTTTAAACTTTATAGTGTATATTGTATAAGTTAAAAACAAAAATATTTGGTAGAAAATTGATGTATTTTTTTGGAAAGACGCGTTTATGGGTAGAAAAGTATTCTTTTTTGTTGATTACAATTTACAATTAAATTGTAAATTGCAATCGTGATACAATTATTGTTTGATGTAAAGATTCATAAACAAAAATATGAAAAAAATCATTTTAAATAAGAGCGCTACCGGTAACCAATCCAATAAATGTGCGCGAAAACATAAATTATTATTTATTTATTATTTATTACATAATTAATTTTTGGCTATATGGCATAAAACCACATGCTTTGAACTATTTTCTTAATAATATTTTGTATACTGAAAATTAATTTTATTGTAAAATAAATATAAAAATATATCACTTTTAAATATTTTCGTGTAATTCAAAGACAATAAAAATTATTCTGATGTCAACATCCCTGAAATATTATTGTTGCATGAATTGTTGAATTATGACATTAATATTTTATAAATAGTTATAATTTTAAATATATGAAAATAGTTATTCTTCAATATTTTACCTAATTTTCAATATTAGTTTCAATAATTTTACGTTTAAAATCTCTATATAGAATTTAAAATTATCGCAGAGTTTTTAGAGCATCAACCCATTAACTACCAAATGTACTGGATTTTTGCATGAACTTTAAACAATTAAAAAACATACGAAACGCTAATAAAATTTTACCATTTTTCAGTATCCTGTGTTTTTGAGGTCGCTCTTTTAAAATCCGTTGAGAAAATTGACGCATCTCTTCAGGAAAATTAAATATGGCGTCTTTTTCTGGAAAAGTGCTAAAATTGTGATTTTTTTTTAAACTTGAATTTCACACCGAGAACGTCCAGGTAGCACCCCGAAACGTGTCTAAACGGTGCATGTGATGTCTGTCCTTGAAAACCTAGGTGGTAGAAAATTTCGAAATTCAAGATGGCGCCCCCAAAAATGGCGATTTTCACGAGAAATAAATGTGAAAAAAGGTATATTTGGAAAATCTGTTATAACATCATGTAAATTGTAAATCATTATGTAATTTATATGTAAATATGTTGCACAAACAATTAATCACTATTTCCCATAATTTTCTAAATGGCGGATTCAATATGGCGGCCATAAATCAGAAAAACTGCAAAAAAACAGTTATGATTAGTGATTTTTTTGCTCTTTTTGTATTATTTATACACATTATTATTAAAATATTACAAAGATTGTTTACAATTACATGAAAAATAACGGATCCAATATGGCGGCCAATAATCAGAAAAATGGCAAAAACAGTTAGATTTACCGTTTTTTCGCACATTTTTTTATTAGCATTGATAGAGAGTACTACTATAATAATACTCCAAGGAATGTTTATATTTCTATAACAAAATGATGGATCAAATTTGGCGGATCCAATATGGCGGCCAAAAATCAGAAAAATTGCAAAAAACAGTTAAAATTACCGTCTTTTCGCAAATTTTTATAGGTAATCATACAGAATACTACTATTATACTAAAAAGACTGTTTTTAGTTCTATACCAAAATAAATGATCCAATATGGCGGCCAAAAATCAGCAAAATGGTAAAAAAAGTTAAAATTACCGTTTTTTCGCACATTTTTTATTAGTATTGATACAGAGTACTACTATAATAATACTTCAAGGACTGTTTTTAGTTCTATAACAAAATGGCTGATCGAATATGGCGGATACAACATGGCGGCAAAAAACAGAAAAATTGAAAAAAACCGTTTAAATTACCGTTTTTTCTCACATTTTTTATTCGTATCTACAAAGAGTACTACTATATTACTCCAAAGACTGTGTTTAGTTTCATAACAAAATGGCAAATCCAATATGGCTGCTGAAAATCGGAAAAATGGAAAAAACAGTTAAAATTACCGTTTTTTCTTAATTTTTTTTTAGCACTGGCACAGATTACTACTATAATACTCCAGAGACTGTTTTTAGTTTTATAGCAGAATGGAGGATCCAATATGGCGGCCAAAAATCAGAAAAATTGCAAAAAAAAGTTAAAATTACCGTTTTTTTGCACATTTTTAATTAGTTTTGATACACAGTACTTCTATAATAATACTCCAATGACTGGTTTCAGTTGTATAACAAAATGGCGGATCCAATATGGCTGCCAAAAATCAGAAAAATTGCAAAAAAAAGTTAAAATTACCGTCTTTTCGCAAATTTTTATGGGTAATCATACAGAATACTACTATTATACTGAAAAGACTGTTTTTAGTTCTATACCAAAATAAAGGATCCAATATGGCGGCCAAAAATCAGAAAAATGGAAAAAAAGTTAAAATTACCGTTTTTTTGCACATTTTTAATTAGTTTTGATACACAGTACTACTATAACAATACTCCAATGACTGTTTTCAGTTGTATAACAAAATGGCGGATCCAATATGGCTGCTGAAAATCGGAAAAATGGAAAAAACAGTTAAAATTACCGTTTTTTCTTAAATTTTTTTTAGCACTGATACAGAGTACTACTATAATAATACTCCAAGGACTGTTTTCAGTTGTATAACAAAATGGCGGATCCAAATTGGCGGCCGAAAATCAGAAAAATTGCAAAAAACAGTTAAAATTATTGTTTTTTCGCACATTTTTTATTAGTATTTATACAGAGTACTACTATAATACTGAAAAGACTCTTTTTAATTCTATAAAAAATGGAGAATCCAATATGGCGGCCAAAAACAAAAATATTGTGAAAAATAGACGAAAATTCTCGTTTTTTCTACTGTATATTAGGAACGACATAAACCACCATTATTATACTGTAATGATTATTTTTAGTTATATAACAAAATGGCAGACATAGCATGGTAGATGAAAAGCTATATATTTTTCCGAAAATCCAAAATATTTTTAACTTACCATAATAATTTACATGGTTGATTCACTCGTGACAAAAACTTTTCAACTGCTACGTTTCCTTATTCTTGACCAAAAATGCTATTATAATTTTTTTTGGAGTTATATAAAATTTTATATTAATATATGTTACATTTGTATTGTTTACAGCCTTAATAAAACTAAGTAAAACTTTAAATTTCGCAACTATCACTCAAAATTTATTTTTGTACAGAGAGTAAAACATTTGTATATTTATTTATTCTTTTTTATTATTTTTTATTTTGTAATTGTATACTTCAAATTGAGATATATTTTTATAATAAGTAAAATATTATTT
>JAAAKG020144410.1:0-11130 GCA_010014905.2 Druon quercuslanigerum
CAATAAAACAGTTGAATTTTTCTTCCAGAATGATGAAATTTCTACTAAAAAAGATGATTTATGAAATTCAAAAGACAAATTTTCAGAAATATAGTTAATTTTTCATCTAAGAAAAAAGAATTAGTTGAATTTCCAAAAAACAGTTGAATTCTTAAACAAAAAGGTAAAATTTTTAACAAAATTGTGGAATTTTCAAACAAACAGTTCCATTTTTATCAAAGAAATATGCAATTTCTACTCAATTTAATGATTTATTTTAAATTAAAAAGATAAAGTTTAAAAAATATGGTTTAATTTTCGTCTTAAAAGTATTTCAGTTTGACTTTCCAATAACAAGATATGAGATACTTGAATTTTCAACCCAAGAAGACGACTTTTCTATCAAAAAGGGTGATTTTTTAAACAAAATGTTCGAATCTTCTACCAAACAGTTACATTTTTATTCAAGAAAGATACAATTACTAAAATTACGAACACAAATATTTTATCAAACTGTCCTGAAAACTTCATTTTTTAATCTAGAATATTTTATAAGCTGAATAAAAAAATTTTAAATCAAAAATTAAAAATTTCACATTCATTCTACTCAACAGTTAATATAATTTCTAATAAAATAGATGAATTTTCTCTATTAACAAGACCAGTTTTCAAAACTATAGTTTAATTTTCATCTAAAAAAGATTTCAGTTTAACTTTCTAACATCAAAGTATGAATTTTTTAATAAAAAGTAAGTTTCTTTTGAATTTCGATATCAAACAGTTGCATTTTTATTCAGAAAAAATGCAATTTCTACTAATTGAGATGCTTGTTTTTAATTAAAGATATATTTTCAAAAAAATAGAGAAGTTTTAAACCAAAAGACTTCAGTTTTTTCACCACCAAAATATGAATTTTATTTATTTATTTAAGAACAATGCAGAATGCTGAGCTGGAAAAGGTAGAATTTTTAACAAAAGTGTTGAATTTTCAACCGTTGCATTTTTATTCAAGAAATATGCAAATTCGACTAAAATAGATGATTTTTTTACATTAAAAATACAAAATTTTAAAAACATAGTTAAATTTTAAGGTAGTTCAATTTTGAACCTAAAAAGACGAATTTTCAACAAAAGAGTGAAGTTTTTATCCAAAGAGGTAGAATTTGTACGAAAATTGTTAAATTTTCTACCAAACATTGGCATTTTTCTCCAGTAAGATGCAATTTCTACTGAAATATATGATGTTTTGATTTAAAACGACCAATTTTCAAAATAATAGTTTATTTTTTATCCAAAAAAGATTTCAGTTAACTTTTCAACGCCAAAATATAAATTTCAATACAAAAAAAATTTCTACGAAAATAATCGAATTTTTGACCCAAAAAGTCGAATTTTTAACAAAAGAGATGAGTTTTTATCCAAAAAGGTAGATTTTTAAAGAAAATGGTCCAATTTTCATACAAATAATAAATTTTCATAAATAAAGATAATCTTGAGAAGGCATTGTAAAAAAAAGAAATTTAAATATAAATACACGGAAAATAAAGTACTAACAAAAATATTTATATCAGGGCTACAGTAAAACTTCATTTTAAAAATTTCCTAATTTTTCCCTCACCAATAATATTCAAAGAGCAGAATCATAAACTTGTAAAATTTTTAAATAAGAATCTTTTATAAACTGAATCAAACAATTTTAAATTAAAATTGAAAAATTTCTAATTTATTCTTTTTTCCAGTGATATAAAGTTATAGAAATTCTCTGATTTTTTCAAAGTTTCTTGAAAATTCGTCTTGTTGATTAACCAATTCATTTTTTTAAAAAGATATTACATTTTTTTCTTCAAAATTTTATCATTTTCTTCGAAAAATTAACTATTTGTGGACGATTCTGAATTAATCGATTTAGATTATTACATTTTCCAAAAAGGAAAAGAAATAATCGAAAAAATGTTACACATTTATAAAATTGCTGATATTTAATAGATTCTTCTTACAAAAATTAAAATAAAAAGGCTTCTATCAAGACTCTTAAAATATTCACGAACAAAAATATATCTTTTCTCAGAAATAGAAATACCTTAAAATCTTGTATTAGCTCATTTTCATTTTGGTATTTCTCGGCTTTAATGTTTGCTTCAATCGCCAGCATATCAATCGGCTCGGCAATTACTTGATAGTAATCTGGATACAACTTTTTCGACGGTTTCTCCATAAAAAGCAGCATTGGCTGTCTTCCATCCTCGCACTGCAAACAAAAAAAAAAACAAAAAAATTAAAAAATGGTCACGGCACCTAGTTTTTACCTGATTTTTTTCCTACAATTTGGAATTACTTACAACATATTCTACGGCACATTTGACGAGAGCGTATAGACGCTTCTTCAGGGGTATATTGTCCTTGTATTTGCCGCGGGTTAAAAGAACCGAGGCACGTTTTATCAGTTTCGGCTGTTGCTGGTTACACTCGGTCTCGCTTTCGGATTCCGACTCCTAAACAAAAAACATAAAATAAACTAACGAGAAGCTTTTCACATTTCATTTTTTTATTTCCCAACAATTTTCAAAGAAGGCAGAATCATAAATCAACAAATTGTTTATTTTTTTCAAACATAAGTCGTCTTTGAAATCCTTGAAATCTTTTAGAATCTGACATTTGGTTATCTCTTGAATAAATTCAAATTTCGCTGACATCTTGAAGTTTTACTAAAAATTACTAAAATTATCAATAGTTAATTGCAATACTTGAATTTTTAAGTAAAAAAATGGATTTTTAAACAAGAGGAATAATTTTCATACAGGAAAATTAATTTTGTAGCAGAAAAGACAATTTTAAAATTAAATATATAAAATTTTAAACATATAGTCGAATTTTCAACCAAAAAGAGGATTTTTCAAAAAAATACATTAATTCTCAATGAAAGAGTTGAATTTTCAACTGAAAGACAAATTTTTAAACAAATAGCTAAATTTTGGACTAAAAAATATCACTTTCCAACAAGAAAGTGGAATAGTTAAATTTTCAGTTAAAAAATTATTCTTACACCAAAAAAAACAGATTTGTTTTTTAAACAAATTTAATTTAACCTTAAATTGTTAAATTTCAGTTAAAAATTATTCTTTCACAAAAAAAACAGTTCTTTTTTAAACAAATTTAATTTAACCTTGTACTAAATAGTTTAATTTTTTAACAAAAAGATGATTTATTTACTAACATTATCAAAAGTTAATTGTAACACTTGAATTTTAAAGCAAAGAAATGGATTTTTAAGCAATTCGAATAATTTTCAAACAGGAAAATTAATTTTCTAGCAAAAAAGATGATTTATAAATTAAATATAGGAATTTTTAACAAAAAAGTTGAATTTTCAATTAAAAAAGACCCACTTTGAACCAAACAGTTAAATTTTCAACCAAACTGATAAATTTTCTACTAAAATGATCCACTTACACTTCCAAATTTAGTACATATTTGGGTAAAATAATGTGAGTAATATATTAAAAATTAACTTGAACCGCTTCAAATTCCTAAATTTTCACGAAGAAATTTGGACTTTCAAAAAGTTACATGAATTTTCAAACAAATAGTTGAATTTGCAACCAAAAAGAGGATTTTTCAAAAAAAGACATCAGTTCTCAATCAAAGAGTTGAATATTCAACTGAAAAAGATCAATTTTTAAACAAATAGCTGAATTTTGAACTAAAAAATATCACTTTTCAACCAAAAATGAAATAGATAAATTTTCAGTTAAAATATTGTTCTTACACAAAAAAAACATTTATTTTGTAAACAAATTTAATTTAACCTTTAACCAAATAGTTTTATTTTCAAACAAAAAGATGAATTAATTACTAAAATGATCAATAGTTTATTACAATGCAATGTAAATGCAATATAAATTAAAAAATTGTGTATTCAAATGCTTAATAATTTACACGCATAAAATGGAAGGTGCTAACACTTTTCAATTGAACAATTTTGAATTAAATGCCGATAAATTTAAAAATTTAGAACCTTTATAAATTATAGATTTCAAACATTCAGATTAAGTTTCAAAATATTTATCCACGTTAAAATCTTCAACATTCCAAATAAAAGAATCAAGCAATGAACTTTAAAGATTTTCAAAAATCTTATTATTTTAAATAATTTTAAGCTAGGCACATTCATTCAAATAATTCAAATAATTTTTGTTCCCAACAAAAAGATGAATTAATTACTAAAATTATGAATAGTTAATTGCAATACTTGAATTTTTAAGAAAATAATAAATGATTTTTAAACAAGACGATTAATTTTTAAACAGGAAAATTAATTTTCTCCCAAGAAAGACGATTTTTAGATTACATATATGAATTTTTAACAAAAAAGTTTAATTTTCAATGAAAAAAGACCCACTTTTTAACTAAACAGTTAAATTTTCCACTAAACTAATGAATTTTCAACTAAAATGCTGTTAAGGATTTAATAATTTTTAGTTTAAATTCATCCTTTCTGGAAGAAAATAATTTTTTTATCCGAAATTTAAACCTTTTTCAGTTAAAATATGAACTACTTTGATTGAAAATTCATTTTTTGGTTGAAGATTCCATTTTTGTTTAGAGAATTGCTTTTTTTAAATAGAAATTAAATTATTTGCTTCGCAATTCATTGATTTTGTTGAAACTTCGTGTTTTTCTGGGTTAGAAATTAATTTTTTTAACAAAAAATTCAAGTATCCCGTTTTCATTTGAAAATTCGACTATTTCTTTAAAAATTCGCCTCTTTGATTTAAGAATCCATCTATTTTTGGTAGACATTTTTTTGTTTCGTGTGAAATGCAAATGTATGTTTAAAAATTAATCTTTTTTGTTGAGGATTCAATCATTTTATGCTTAAAAACATCCTTTCTGGTTGAATTAAATTTTTTATTTGAAATTTAAACCTTTTTCATTTGCAATACAAACTACTTTGCTAGAAAATTTATTTTTTGGTTAAAAATTCATCAATTTATATGAAAATTGATATCTTTGATTGAAAATTGTACAACTTTGTTATAAATTCCATTTTTTTTGTTTAAAATTATTTTTTAAAAATGAAAATCAAACCATTCCATTTTTGTTTAGGAAATTGCTATTTTTCAGATGAAAATATAATGATTTGGTTGGAAATTCATTTATTTTGTTGAAAATTCTTATTTTTCTGAGTCAGAAATTAATGTTAACTAAAAATTCATGTATTCCATATACAATTAGGAATAAAGATAATATAATCAATTAAAAAAAATAATAATTTAATTATTAGAACTAATAAATATTTAACATGAAAGTTGATCAATTTTTAAATCTAAAAAATCATTAATAAATTTATATTAACAGTTGATCAACTAAAAACTTTTTTTTTATCCCAAATTTTCATATTAAAACGCTTCTGATTTTCAATTTTTCTTCTAATTTAACAAATGAACTGAGCAACAAAGACAGAAAAAAAATAAAGTTGAAATAAAACTTTTTACCCGATCAAATTCCAACAATTCCTGTACTTTTTCCTGCATGATCTTCTGCAATTTGACTGAGCACTGCAACAAATAAAACACATCAAATAAATTTTAAGTAAGATTTAGAAAAACAAAAAAAGGTACACACAGCCATCAAAAAATGAAAAGATAAATAAATACCTTGTACAATCTTGAAGTATGAACATTATATTTCTTTGCATTTTCAAACATTATATTCATGTCTCCCGCCACTTCGCTCACTGTTCCATATCCTCCTTTCTGAAATAAGAAATTAAATTGATACCTAGCACATTATACATTTATTCCAATGGAAAAACAATTGAAAGAAATATTTAAATACCTTGATTTTAGTTCGAATTTGCAGTAACGAAATTGGATTTTTAATCATTTTATAGTAATCGGGATACAGTCTTTTTGATGGTAGTTTCCAAAAGTATTCGCTCATTCGAACACCTGCAAAAATATTTAATAAATAAACTAATGTTATTATTATATCAGAAAATGAAAACAAACCCCTAGAAGAAGCAATATTTTTATAAAAAATTGTATACTTTTTAAACACAGTTTCTACCGTCTCTTGAATAAAAAAATTCCAGGATTTTCCCAGATTTTCCCGAACAAAAAATTTTTTTCCGGGCATCTTTTTTTCATAGTGAAAACTACTTCTCAATAAACATAAAAAATTGTAGGTCAACCGTGTAATGACATTTTTTAATCCAATAATTTTTTGTTGTTGATATAATCAAGGAGTTCAATTCCCTATGTAATAAACTTTTTTTTTTAATTAGAATTGGTTGAAATATGACTGAGTTGCCGAATTTTAAGCCATTTTAGTTTTCAGTAAAATAATTAAATTTGAAACAAAATAGTTGCATTTTTAACCGAAACTGTTAAATTTCCAACCTAAAAAGATCAATTTTCTACCAACTGATGGAACTTTAAACAAAATGATTAAACTCAACCAACAACAGTTAAACTGTCAACGAAATAATTGAATTTTTTAGAAGACAGTTCCATTTTTAACAAAAAAGGTGAATTTTAAATCCAAAAGGACGAATTTTCTCTCCCACTACAAGAGAGTTTGAAAAAATTGTTGAATTTTCAAGCAAAAAGGATGCGCTTTAAACAAAATACTTGAATTTTCTACTAAAAAAATAAATTTTAAACAAAACAGTCAAATTTTCAATCTTCAAGTAAAAACCCCAATTTTTAATTTTAAAAAATTAACTTTATAGTTTAATCTTTAAGCAGAAATTAATTTACAATTTAAAAAATTAATCAGCAACCAAGAAAATTAATTTTTAATAGCTGGCCAACTTTTAAGCAAAAAAGACCTGCCAAAAACATGTATTTTCAACGAAAAAATTTAACTTACAACCAGAGATGAATTTTTAACAAAGTAACTACACTTTTAACCCAGAACTTAAATTTTCTAACCAAGTAGAAGCTATTTTAACAAATTTAACTGGATTTTTTTTTGTAAAATAGCTGCATTTTCAACCCAAAAATATAATTTTTCAACAAAAAAGTTTATTTTCCACACAAGAGTTGCCGCATTAACCAAAAAAGTGGAAATTTTAACCAAAAGATTACTTTTCTACCAATAAAAAAATTAAAAACAAATAAGAAAATTTGTAACTTTAAGAGTGAAATAAATTTTGAAAAAAGTGGTTCAACTTTTACTCAAGTAGTTGAATTTGCAATTTAATAAAAAATCAACCAACAATAGAATAGTTGCATTTTTAATAAAAGAAAACACCAAATTTCGATCAAAAGAGATAAATTTCCACAAAATATAGACGAATTTCCAACAAAAGAAGTGAATTTTCTACCAAGAAAGATTTTCCAATCAATAGAGAAAAAAACTGCAACCAAATTGTTAAATTGAACTGATATCATAATTGAAAAATATTGATACTGAACTAATTATTTAAAAAACGGTTCAAATCGAAGTTGTAAGGATTTTTTTCTTCTAAAAATTTTGTAAAATTCAGGGTCAAAAAATAAATTCAGGTTATTTCCCGGTTAGCAAACATTTTTCACGATCGATGAGATTTAAAAAAAAGAACACTAAATTTAAAATTGTTCCATTCGAAGTCATAAAACCTGAACTGCCATTGAAACTTTTTAATGTGAAACTCCTGAATTTTTAATTTTTTAAATTGAAGTTTAAAATTTGTTTCATTTAAAAATTTTGTATTCAAATCCTCGATACTTTACACGTATAAAATAATAACTACTAACACTTTTCAACTGAAAATTTTTTAATTGAATGCAGTTACACTGCCAAATTTTAAATTTTAACCTTTTATAAATTGTAAAGTTCAATTCAGTTTTAAATCAATTCATTTTTAAATGCTCTAAATTGAAGAATCAAACACTGACTTAAAAAATGTTTCAAATTATACCATTTTAAGCAATTTTAAATTCTAATTCCAGCTCAGAATTGGTTAAAATTTTTTAATTCCCTGTTTAAATCCGTAATTTTAATTCTTTTCGAAAAATTCCCTGTTGAAATCCAGAATTTTAATTCTTTAAGAAAATTCTTCATTTTCACTGAGAAATAAAATTCCTTTGAAAAAATACCTGCGCAAAACAAGAATGATTATTTTAGAAAATTGTCTATTTCAACCAAGAATTAGAATTTATTGTAAAATTGCCTCTTCCAATTGATAATTTAAATTTTGTTCGGAAGTACCTAGTTTAAAATCAGAATTATAATTTTTTTGGATTAGATTCCGGAAAAATTATAACCCGGAATTTTAATACTTTTTGAAAATTCTCCGTTTTTATTGTTTAAAAAAATTCCCTGTTCCAGCTCGGAATTTATTTTAAATTTTTAATTCCCCGTTCCAATTCATAATTTAAACTTGTTCTCGAAAATATCCCGTTTCTACTTGGAATGAAAATTTATTATTTAAAAAAATTCCCTGTTCCAGCTCGGAATTTATTTAAAAAATTTAATTCCCTGTTCCAATTCACAATAAAAATTTTTTCCTTGAAAATATCCCGTTTCTACTTGGAATGAAAATTTATTATTTTAAAAAATACCGTGTTACAGCTCGGAATTTATTTTAAAAAACTCTCTGTTCCAGCTCGGAATTTATTTTGAAAAATTCCCTGTTCCAGCTCGGAATTTATTTAAAATTTTAATCCCCTGTTCCAAGAAAAATAATAATTTTTTTGTATAAATACCAGTTTCAACTCAGAATTCGTTAAAATTTGAAAATTCTCTCATTCAACTCTGAAATAGAATTCTTTGAAAAAATCTCCTGTGCCCATTCAGAATTTTGTTCCTTTTCAAAATTTTTTTCAGTACTAGCACGAAATTTAATAAAAATTTGAAAATTACCGGTTCCAAGTCAGAATTATGATTTTTTTAAATATATTTTATATTATTTATATTTATATTATATTTATTTTTGCATTATTCTGAATAAATTCCAGTTCCAAATATAAATTTGTAAAAGATTAAAAACTCCCTGTTCAAATTAAAAGTTAAATTATTTTTATTTGTAATAGTTTCTAAATCCTTAAAACGCTTTGAAACGTTATGTCAAAATCTTGAAACATCTGCCTGCTTTTTTACATTTTTTCAAGTTAATAAATCTTTTTAAATATTCTCTTAAAATTAGTTTATTAAAATATAAAATTATTTTAAATTTTCATAGGAAATGTTTTTTTCTTCTCCTGAAACCTGTCAAAATTCTCAAAAAGCTTCTAAACTTTTTATTCGAAACCTGCCAAAACCTATGTTTTTTCTAAAATTAGGCCGTGGACTATTTGCACATAAATTTTTGTACGAAAAGCCAAATTTTGTCGTTAAATGTAGACACTTCGTTTAAATTATTTGAAATAATTTCAAACTTTTAATTAATTTTCTACTTTTTCATAATTTCTCAATATATTTAAATTTACTCGAATTTTTCCTAAGAATAATAGGCGTTCAATTGTTATTTGTAGATCAAAATTCAATAATTTGAGTTTTAAATATTTGATTTATAATTACTAATTTTAAAATGAAAAGTAATATATTTCTAAATATATTAAGTTTTTTTGTTCGATTTCTTAATTGAAAAAATTTCGAAATGGATGGTTTAAAAATGGAATATTTTAGACTGAAATTTGATTTGAAACTAGATAATAGCCTTTAATTATAAATATATTATTTTAAGGTTATTTTAAAATTAAAAATAGTCTATAAAGTTTCAGCAAGGCCTTTTATTTTTTTTAACTAATAAAACTTTCTAATTAAATCAGTTGAACGTTAAAATTATAATATTGTGAACTCTTGACTCGTCTTTTACAATCAATTATTTTTTACTTTTGAAATCTTAAAAAATATAATTCAATTTTTAAATAAACATCAATTTATATTTACATTTGATAAGCTGAAAATATTTTTTTATCAACAATCTTCGACTTTAAACGTTTCTTAATTGTCAAGTCTTTAAAACTGCATTTTGAAATTCTTAAACTAAAATATGTACGATTAAAAATTAAAAATCTAAAATGGAAATTTTTTTAAGTGAAACATCTTCGAATTACGCATTCTAAACTAAATGATATGGCAATTAAAAGATATCAAAATTAAACTTATTATTTTTTAAAACACGGTCAAAAATCAAAGTTGGAAAGATTTTTTCTTCTTCTAAAAGCTTGTGTCAAATTTCCGGTCAAGAATTAATAAATTCCGGTTATTTTGCGGATAAAATAAATAAAAATTAAATAAAATTGACTAAAGTAAATATTAATTTAATTAATAATTCATAATTAATGAATTATAATGAATAATAATCATTTTAATTGAATTGACCTTGATTATTCGGTGCAGTTCTGATGGTTTGGAACAACTGCCACTGTGGATTGTCAGACTCGTCATTTTCCGCGCCCTCGTCCTCCTCGTCGTCACTCTCGTCGTCCTCGTCCGGAAGTGCCGCCGTCTGCGATATCAGAGAGGCGGCGCCACTCCGCGTGCCTCGCTTGCTTCGCGTCGACGGAGCCATCGTCAGGGACTTGTTCATCGCGACACTCATTCCTCCTCCATCTTGCTTCTTCGCCGCCGCTGTGATTATTTTCTTCAAAAGTTTCGCGTCCTTATAAATCTGGGAGCCAGGCTCGTTGAACTGACAGGCATTGCGACACATCAGCATTAAATCGCGTTCCATGTCACCCAGACTCCCATAAGCGCCGTCCTGGATTTTCTTCGCGATCATTTTCAGGTCGATTGGTGTCTCGATCACTTCGTAGTATTCGGGGTACAACTACACATTTTATAATTTTATTATAGATTTTATTTTTTAATGTATTCGTTTTAGTTTGAAAATTGATCATTTTTCCTTGAAAATTAAACTTTTTTCTTTGGAAAATCATTCTTTCTAATTAAACATTCATTTCTAACTGAACATTTAACTATTCAATTTTTTTTGTTGAAAATTGATCTTGTTTTATTTGAGAATTTAACTATTTGATTAAACAATTATTATTATTATTTTAATAATTTAAGGGATTTTGTTGAAAATTTTATTCTTTGGTTAAAAATTATATAAATTTATAGAAAATTCAACAATCTAGGGAATTTTTTTTTTTTTTTTTTTTTTTTTTTTTTTTTTTTTTTTTTTTTTTTATATTTTTTTTTTTTTTTTTTTTTTTT
>JAAAKG020144411.1:0-11129 GCA_010014905.2 Druon quercuslanigerum
GCCACCGGAGTTTTCCACTGTGCCACGTGTTGATGGGGTGTAATAGGTGCTCTTTTTGCCGCGGGTGGGGCGGGGGGGGGGGGGGGGGGGGGGGTCATCAAAATTTAAAGTAAGTTGGTAGAAATGATTTCTTTGATACTCCCCACTAAATTCTTATTATCTCCTTCTAAATTTGAAGGCATTTCTTTCCCGCAAATTGAAGGTGACATGTCCTCTATTCGAGAATGGGGTTCTTGGACCAACCTAGTGCACATACGCAGTTCAAAATTCCTTATCAAGCATGATAACAGTTTTTTCTATTTGAATCAGGATTTTTATCCCAATATTTAATGCAGTAACAATTCAGGAATTAAATTTCGATGGGGCAGCTCATTTTCTTTAAGAATGTGGACTAGCGTGTTCCAAAAAATCTAAATCCGATTTTTGCTAAACGATTTGATTTCCAAAAAAAAAAGAAAAGTCAGTACTCTTTTCTAAACTAACCTCGAATAATTGCTCTGAATGGGATGGAATTATAATAAAAATGAATATAATAACACTTAAAATTATAGATAAGAGTGAACTTCAAATAATCATTGTGTTATTATTTTTAAATAAACTATAATGCTACATTTAAGAGAAGATTATATGTGGAAAGTAGTGACACGGTCAAACAAAAGTACACGTTTCGTAAAGTATATCTTTAAAAATGTTACTAAATATTCCTATTTATTCCTTGTCGGATTAATACACCGATAAACTGGTCAGATCCCGCTTTTAATATCGGCCGAAATCTGGCCCGATAATCCAGCCAAAAAGCAGTTAAACACATTTGCAGGCGAGAAATTTGTAACTCGTTTTTTGCAGAGATTACGGTGAACTCAAATAAAGTGAAGTCAAATCAAGTTAACTAATTCTTGCAAAAAAACTAGAGTAGAATTTCAATCACTGATGATAGAAACTCCTAGCATTTGTTTACTCTTGGAATCCACTTGCTGATTTTATAATAGGAATGAGGAAAGGAAAAAATGTATACAGAACAGTATACTTTAATTTAAAATATTAATTGTCCGTGCACTAGCATTTTTTTAAATGTAATCACTTAAATGGAGGTAATTTTCATTACGGATATCGATTTTATTCGCAAACTTCGAAGAGATGACACGCCGCGAGTGCAATATGCTTCCTCGTTTGAAGCGTGATTGTGAAACTTACTGAGTGTGTACGCAGACACCACGCATAAATAAAGAATAAAATGCTCCTTTCCCCGTAAAGTAATCGCCAAGTTTGTTTCTAGTTTCATTTTTGGGCCAGGCCGTGGACCCCTAGGCTGTGCCTAGCTTGAATTTTGCAACCACTTTGGCCCGGCTAGACTAAAGTTCGTAAAATTGACGACAGATGGCGTTAGTATTATTCTTTTTGTTTACTCTTTACATGATACCCTAAAGTATCAAGCTTTAAAAGTGGCAATCATTGCAAATAAATTCACAAAAATGCATATAAGGAGTATAATCCTTGATTTCAGGCAAGAAAAAAATTCACATTTTTACATTCTGCATTTTATCCAAGAAAGATGAAATATCTACTGAGAAAAATTAATTTTTAAATACAAAAAAGGAATTGTTAAAAAAAGTTTTTAAGTTTCATCCAAAAAATATTTTAGTTTGATTTTTCAAGCTCAAACTTTGAGTTTTCAAGAAAAGGTACATTTTTGACGAAGATACTTGAATTTTCAACTAAAAAAACGAGGTTTTAACAAAAGAGTTGAATTTTCGACCAAAAAGGATAACTTTTTAGCCAAGTCGTTGAGTTTTCAGACAAGTTACAAAATGTATGACTGAAAAGATAGTATTATGATGGAAGCAACTGAAAAAAATTTAAATATAAATAACGAATTTTTTTGTTTTACGTACTCTACCCTCGAACTATTACGTAATTTAAGTACAATTCCGTATTGACTCATATAGCACAGCTTTTTTATTTATCATTTTAAATGTTATTTTTTCAGAGAAATCACAATGGATGAGTTGGAAGCATATCCATGCCACTTAATTTCATAAAAAAGGTATTGAGAATTAAAATGACTTTGGATTTCAGACCACTAAACTGGCTTCGATATGACAAAAAATTAATAAATTATTTGTCAAATGTATGGATACTCCCTACAATCGAAAAACTAATAAAATGTTGTATATGTTGATAGAAAAGGAACTTAATCCCCCAGATCACTAGCAAGAGTATCCTGTGAAGCTTCTTGGTCACGCAAGTTGGCTTAAATTAATTTTATAAAAGGCAGTATACTAACGTTCACAATTCATATTTGGTTCCTTTTGTCTAAAGTTATGAAAGTCGTAAAAAAATTGACCTTGCTTTTACGGGATAAACGCGCTACTCCTAATTTATTTACTGTTTTCTTTTGTAGGACATTTGCAGAAGCCAACGAGAGTCTCATATTACTATTAGAAAACCAAGAAAAGCTTTTATGTAGCAGTGAGTCTGTCATGACCAGCAATGAAAAGGGGAAGCTTGTAATTTAATTAACGTTCCGAAACTTGGCCACAGCATTGCTAATAAACGTACGAATAGTATTAATGGTAATTTAAAATTATTATGTATGTTATTTATGAGAAATCCCATGTTAAATCATAGAAATAGTTGAACTTTTGTTAGTAAACTTGATGGAAATTGTAGTATTTGATTTTTCAGATGTTTAAAGAAAAACCCTAAAATGATGTTTACAAAATTCAAAAAACTTGGGAGACTTTCAAAATTGAAAATGTTTGTCTTTTTTTCTGAATTGTCGTAACTTTCGTTATTTCCATGCTATTAAAGTAGATTTTTTTAATTATTCGTAATCAGATGCAGTTTTGAAGAAATATCTGTTAAAAAAAAATTCAGAAAGTATTTCTTTAAAGCTGCGTCTTGATACGAGTAATCTAAAAAAACATCCTAATGGCATTAAAATCACAAAAATTATGAGAGTTAAAAAAAAAAGACAAAAGGTTCAAATTTAAATCTCTACTAACTTTTTTGACTTTTTAAAAAATCATTTTAGGGTTTTTCTTTGAACACCTAAGAGAAGAAATACTACAATTTTCATTAAGATTGATAACAATACCTTAAATTCTTCTGAGTTGGAATAGAAAGTAAAAATAATAATCAGTACAGCAACGCAAGGAAGAGGAGTCAATCTAGAAAGGCCAGGTCCGGTTTAATTGCTACGCTACTTTGCCTAGCTTGGCCTAGGCTTGTCCCCAGTTTATTTTAAATTCTTTGCCATTTTTTAATGAAATTTATGAACTTTCAGAGATTTTAAATGAGCAAAGATTTTATTCAAAATTAATCCATTTTTAATCAAAAGTGCTCTATATACCTGGAAATGAGTGTAAATGAAGATACCGTAGTTTTTTTTCTGAAACGCATTCTACAGCCGGTCATGTATTAATAATGTTTTAATTTACGTCCGTCGTATTTGCTTCACAACTAAAACCTTTACACATCATTGAATTAACAATAGTATATTTATAATTTATAATTTAGCGAGACATGTTCTGAATTTGAGGTTAGAAGTCACGTGCAATCTGAATGTTGAAAAACTATTTTTAATTGGTACGAGTTTAGGCATTTTTGTGAATTTATTTGCAATCATTGCCACTTGTAAAGCTCGATACTTGAAACTATCATGTAATGGGTAAACAAACAAAATAACACTAAGGCCATCTGTCGTCAATTTCACGAACGTTACTCTAGCCGGGCCCAAGCTCGAGCCATTGCAAAATTCAAGCTAGGCTTAGGCTAGGGGACCCCGGCCTGACCCAAGTTTGGAACCAGTAACAAACTTGGCGATTTCTACACGGGTATCTCTCGTTTTGTCAACTATGGTAAAAGAGGAACTATTATAGTGTCCAAAAGTGTAACCCAATAAGTACCATTTGCCATGAGGGCCATTTTCCAACAATTGCACACGAAGAAGTCAATTTTCTCGAAAACGTTTACGCGCATTTAAAAAATGCATAAGTTAATTTACAAAATTGGAGCCTCGAAAAAAACCTGTTTTTTAAGTGTTCCCAAACCAATAAAGTAACATACGCAATAAAATCATAGTAAACGGCCATGTAAATTACATCATGTCTTACACTTTCTCATCCCTGCTTACAATTTTGTGTTGGATATTTTCCATCGGAAAGTTTGCGTTGTCACATTCCATATACTACCATTTATCTTTAAACTCCGTGGCGATGTTTCAGAGCTGCCAAATTTATTTCAAAAAACAGCTATATTTACAAAATTGATGGCAAAGTTGCTCGCTCAAACTAAGTATTATAGATTTTCAAACATAGCACGAAAAAAACACTCTTGTTTTTTTTTCTACTGAGCGACGGTGTTTAGATATAAAGATGCGATGCGTTTCTGGTTTCAAGCAGACGACATAAAAATTACAAGGCTTTCGAGGTACAAATTAAGAATTACTGACCAAACGTAGGTAAACGCAGAAGAACTCCCGAAATGTGCGGCTAAAGTTCACTCACATGCTATAATATTCTTTGCAGGTAATCTTTACTCCGACATCTAGGTAAAGATTACACTTGGTTTTTTCTCTCTATGACTGGGTAATAAAATGTCGTTGGCTGTATCTGTGAGTTAATTTGTTTACTTATAAATTTAAATTAGCTGTATTATTGTCACAATTAGAAGTCATTATAACCTGCTATTACAGATTAATCTTGATTTCAGAACAAATATAAATCATCGTCTAACATATGATTCATGCTTTCTGTGTTTTCTTATTATGAATTTCATTAGATATCATTTTAACAACTTTTTTATACTTAACACAGATGATAGGGTACCATAAGTGCAATTCATAATTTTATGGTGCATATTTGGAAGTGTAGTATCTGTGCAAATGCACAGATGTGACAGGAACACCTGTGCTCGTCTTAATATCTTTTTCCATCAGAGTTTTATATCTGTACACGTGCACAGATGGGAGAGTAACATATGCGAACGTCTCAATATCATCGTGCACATTTAAGAATACACCATAAATGCATGTGCACAGTTGGAATAGTACCATCTGTGCACGTATCCATTTTATAGTACATGTTTGGGAATGCACCATTTGTGCTCGTATCGGATAACCGAGTCCCATACTTTTTGCACATGAACAGATGGGACACTCCTATCTAAGTGCCTTATAATTGGTTTTAATTGGGATCTTATAAATATTTAAAAACTCTTATACCTGATTATTATACTTACCAATAGAATTAAAGACCATGTATATGAACAAAGTATAAACGATCCCCATCTTTTCAACTGAAAGGCAACACTCTAATCAGTAGTTTAACTAATGTGTATTCTGTTGATTGACTCGAGCGTTATCTCTAGGATGGTTTGACCATGAAGCCTGTTTTCCTACATTTATAATTAACATTTACTGTATTTGCCTCACATCAGCAAGTATCAAGAACAAAACGTTATTTACTTTGTAAATTAAAAATGAAGTCATAATGTATATTCACACAAGAATATTTGAGAACTTCACTACAAAAAAAAATAAATATGGCTGACATATTCAGCGGCGAATGTATTAATCCAAAAAATAGAAGCTATACTGTGTGTATACAGTAACTAAAATCTTAAGTAGATAGTAGCAAAAGTTAGTAAGCAAAGAGATAGAAATAGGAAAGAACCTGCATGAATCCATAATTCGTAGGATTCAATTTATATTAATAAACGAAGTTACAAATACTATATAGAAAAGTACTATTTAGTATGTTTCTTTTAATTTTTAAATATAAAAATAGCATTGTGCTCATATGTTTTTATTTTCTTTAGGGCCTTCGAATCACGGATACAAAATATATCATATTTTGCTTGTATAAGACTTTTATCATCAACAATTTATATTTCTGTTTTTGCGTTGTCCAGTTTTTCAGCACCTCAGTCAGTTTGCTTATCGAGCTTATCTTGAATTGGAATTAAAAACTTTATGTTTACATGGCTAAATGAAGCAAAAAATGCACTTGAGACCAAGCAAAGCTTGGTTCAGGGCCGCCAAGGCTTGAGGTATTAAATTTTAAAGACTAATTCGTGGAACGTTAGTTGCTTTTTTTCTTAACAAGAAAGAAAAATAATTGAGCAGAAGCAGAGACATATGAGCTGGAAGCGTTTAATAGGAAGACCCCTAATAATTACAAATATTGTAAGCAAAATTCCAGAAAAATGTATAAAATAGTATTTATACACTTTATCACAATTTTGTTTAATCTTTACAATATTATGGACAATATTTCGTCAAATTAATCCAATTAATTCAAAAAACAATTTTCTTCGACACTTTTCAACAATCATCAAACAATTAACGCTATTCGACGAACACCATAGTTTTCATTTAAATACAAATTTTACAATAAAGGGAACCGACTCGTGGTCGAGTACTTTAGGTTAATGCCAGGAATCTGACATATAGACGAATTCTAACTTGAACTTCAATAATCGGCTGTAAAGTTTTAAAAGGACATCAAGATGAAAATTCACATCTTGACGTCCACGAGTGCGTCATAAACTGATATTTTTAATTTTATTTGTTTTTGACTTACGTGATTTCCTGTTACACTCTCTCCCTTCTAACCCTAACGTCAAGGTGAGAATATAGCAATTGTAATTCTGAAACGAAAGAGTATTAATAGTTATGTCGAGGTGAATACAGTATAACTTTTAAGCATTTAAGTAGCATGCTACGACAATCAATTTCAACTGCATAAAAGAGACGCAAAATTCAAATTATATGTTTCTTGAACTTCACCTTCAACGATTATTTAAGTTTCATGTAGCATTTTATTACTTGGCAACCTATTCTTCGCCTGATATGTTACTTAGTTGTGACTATTCCGTCGAAATAAAGAGAATAAAAAAATATGAGGACCTTATTGGGAAAAAGAGAAAAATAAGAAAACGAATTTTCGCCTTGTGCCTAAAACAATTTGAAATCCATCGAAGAATTTGCGATGGTAATTATTATCGCAGGCAAACTAACTGGTGAATAAAATAATAACTAAACTAATCCTTAATTCTTAATTTTGAACGTAAGACACGACACCTTTATAAGGGTCTTTGGTCGATTTGACTGACATCTTCTTATATTTCGTCTGGATGATGATCTTCATCTCCTGCCTATTATTAAGCTCTGGGCTTTCCCATATTATTTCGATGAGGGAATAATTAAGGAGCTCGTAATCCGATTTGGATAGTCCTTAGGGTCGTCAAATTTAGCCTTTACCCTCCCCTTAGGTTCCTCTTCTCCTACGCTGATAAAGTAGCGATGGTCAGATGGGATAGCCCACGCAGACTAGGCGTCGTAATTAAGCCTAAGTCAGACAATCATACCCTGGTGACGGATACTGCAGTCGAGACTTTCCAGGCAAAACAGGGACATGCCACTGGAGCTGCCTGCCCAATATCCCAAAGCAAGCTCATGGTCTATGTTGTGTGGGTAAACGCAGTCGTCTGTGTCAAACCCAACAGCCACGCACAAAAAGCAGAATCCAGATCTGTAAGGTAACTTGCATTCTTTGGAATAATGATTTATTGGTCGAAAGTTGACGTAGCCGACGATAAGCTGCTTTCCGACGCATGAGACGAAAGTTTGGGTCCCGCGATCGACTTAATATAGGTATTTGTGTATGTCACATGCCCTATGCTCCAAAAAGACAGGTCAAGTTCCTTACTCAGCCTTCTGTCGCCAATTGTTAAGGTTTAAGCCATGAAAAATAGACTAAAAAACGTATTTATGCAACTTTCCCAAAAAAAACGGGAAAGATAAAGTAAATAGATAAAAGAAAAAAGTTCTTTGTTTACGAAAGTTGTACAAAATTGCTTGCAACTATTTTTAAATAGAAACAATAGCTTTTGTTGTAAGTGTAGACCATTTTATAAGAAAATCGAAAATTCAAATTTAAAACCAAACAACTCAAAAGACGAGAAAATGAGCAAAAATTTTTGTTTTCTAATTTTTGTTCGGCGCTTGTGTGGCTTTTCCAGTTGTTTAACTTTTATATGTTCAATGTTATTTTGTATGAATAAGACAAAAACTGAGCCTCCTACCAAGAATTAATTATTATGTTTGTGCATCTTTTTTCGTGTTTTGAATAGTTTGACGACAAATGGAATTTTTTAGCTTTTATCATTTTGTATGCAATAAAGCATTGAATTTTTTATTTTTCAAACAAATTCAAAAAATTCTTAACATAATATTTTAGGGCCCATTTAAATTCTGGATTAAAAATAATTTCACAAATGGAGACAGGACAAACCCATATACAAGGATTATCTGGCTTTTATCGGGGTCGTATCCGGTTCAATCCAACAATTCTTCTTTTCACGATGAGAATTTATTACAAAATAAGGTACTGCCTATAATAAGTAGCACATCTAAATAAATTTTAGAGAGATGCCAAAATTTTAACAAAATATTTTCAACAAAATTGTTAAACCTTGTACCAGATACGATTTTTAAACTAAAAAAAGAGAATCTCTAATAAAAAGAAAATCATTTTTTAACTACGCGTTTTAACCAAAACTGTAAAACAAAAGTATTAAATTTTCATCCTAAATAGATATGAGTTGACTTTTCAAGATAAAAATATGAAATTCTGAACATAAAGTTAGTTTTCTGCAAGCATTACACATCGTTCAATAAGTCCCGAGACTAACCCAGAGATGGTGCTAGTAGTACCAAATTAGCCACGTTTTCCTAGAGTGCGAACCTTCAGATGAAACGTGTAAAAATTTCACGTCGATTGGACCACAAAAAGCAGAGTTATCGAGGTTAGAGTAAAGTCACTTTGTAATTTGTTTGAAAAATGAAAAAAAGCGAGTTTCGTGTGTTGATAAAACATTGTTTTTTAATGGGTAAAACACCGCAGAAGCCAAGAAATGGCTTGAAAAACGTTACCCGGACTCCTCTCCATCCAAACCAACAATTTTTCGTTGGTATGCTGACTTTAAACGTGGTCGTACGGACACAAACGATGCGGAACGTTCGGGTAGGCCATTGGAAGCCGTCACACCGGAAAAATAAGTAAAGTGTTAAAAATCGTGATGAAAAATCGCAAAGTAAAGGTCCGTTAGATTGCAGAAATGACACAGATATCATCTGAAAGCGTATTTACAATCCTTCATGAAAAATTGATCATGAAAAAGGTTTTTTCCAAGTGGGTGCCGCAATTGCTATCAGTGGAACAAAAACAGCAACAATGAAAACAATGGCAAAAATCAACAAGTTTGGCTTTGATTTGCTTCCCTACCCGTATTCGCCAGATTTAGCCCCTAGCGACTACTGGCTCTTTGCTGATCTCAAAAAAATGCTCCAGGGAAAAAAATTTGGCCATTTGGTCATTGATGAAACTGAAGCCTATTTTAAAGCAAAGGATAAATCTTTCCATAAACATGGTATAGAAATGTTGGAAAGGCGTTGGAAAGATTGTATCACTCTGAAAGAAGATTATGTTGATGATTAAAAATGATTTAAAAAAAAAAAAAGTTGTTTTCGTTGTTAGTCTCGGGACTTATTGAACGATGTGTTACTAGAATTTTTAACCCACAAAGACGAATATCCGACAAAATCGTTGATTTTTTAAAGAAAAAGAATAAGCTTTTACATAAATTGTTAAATTATCAACTAAATATTAGCATATTATTCAAAGAAGGATAAAAAGTCTGCTAAAATAGACAAATATAAAAAGAGGTAAATTCTTTTCCAAAAAATATCTCATCTGACTCTTCAAAGCAAAAATGTGAGTTTCTAACAAAAGTAAGTTTTTTGCGAAATAGTTTAATTTTAAATTGAATAGTTGAATCTCTAATAAAAAGGATGAAGTTTCAATAAAATTGCAAAATTTGTAACGAAATAATAAAATTTATATTTAAAAACTGAATATTCAGAAGGATGCTACTAAACAAAAGGAAGAAAGGAAATAAATACAACTCAAATAAGTTACAAACAAGAAAAATATATTAGGGTTAAAATAAAACTTTATATTGAATATTTTCTAATTTTTTTGAAATAAAACAATGTCAAATTTTGTTATTAAAAGTTATAGAAGTTTTTTCAAATTGTCACCGAAAAAGAATACAGACTCAAGTTCAAGTTAAACACATTGTCTCTTTACTTACATTCAAAAGGATTCTTATGTTTATCTGTTTCTACACAGAAAAAACTAAGTGTAAATTTTGTTGCTGTTAATTTCGCATTTTTACTAGCTGGTAGATGTAGAAAAAAAATGTTACCATTGGTCGATGTAATCTGTCGGCCATTATGTGATTGCATTTGTGAACAAAGAATATTACCCTCAGTGAACTGTAACTGTCATTGTTTATTTTCAAAGACCAAAAATTTAAGTCTTTAGGGGTAAAAGAGGCAAGTCTTCACATAAAAATGTTTTGTGAACTGTTAGGTTATATTATGATAGGCGGAAGAAATTAAACCAAAATAACCGAGGGCAACATAAAAATCTATGATTATCATCGCTGATTGCATCTTGACTCGGCTTCTGCAGACGCAGCTCTCGTGCGTTATTAAATACATTAACCTAATGAACATAACCATCGAAAAATTAATCATTTCAAACATAAGTAATACATAAATGCATAATTTTTGTATAAAACTAGTGATTTACTCGCTGAATATAATCCCGCTTGAACACCACACTTGTGAATTTTTTTTATTTTCCTTTTTTATGTCAACTTATTTCATTTACATTCATGAATTAAATAATTCAATTAATTTTACAGACCTAATAGAAAGTATTTTTGTATTAGTGTTATACAATTATTAAAAAATATTATTATTCAGAAGCTTGAATAAAAAAGGAGACTTTACTGTTAAGATATCCAGCACAGTACTCCTCTTCTGGATACATATCATGTTGGATTGAATTAGTGGTTCAGATGTAATGAATCCTCTTTTGCAACTACTATGCTAAAACATAGATCTATTGTACATTGTGGACCAACTGGACATTCCCAAATTTCATTTGAGGTCATCTCGCTAACAAGGCCGCTTTGCATGGTTATTTTCGCCCGACTATTCTTTCCACGCGCACAATATATTCCACTAAGAATACCATTAGTCTGCAATATCGCAA
>JAAAKG020144412.1:0-11129 GCA_010014905.2 Druon quercuslanigerum
GCGCACCTCACATGTAATGAGGAGGTTGTTGGTTCAAACCCAGCCCGCAGTGAATTTTTTAGAACTTATTTCTTTCGAGTTTTTAATTAATTTCGCGTTATAAAAATTTTATTACGATATAGTAGTTTCTCTACTTATCGACAATCTAATAGACAAAGACCTCTGTCGTAACATCAAACACTGGTATTAGGCCTCTAAAAATATTCTATTATTCCCTTCTTGTGAGTATGACTAACCCCTTTGATTCTTGCTGAATTATGACTCCCCCTCTTTATTGATGTGAAATTCCCTTTTTGATTATTGTAATCATTCCCTTCTCGTGAATTATGACTACCCCTTTTTATTATCAATAAATTATGACTAACCCCCTTTGATTATTAATTAATTATCACTACCCCTTTGGTTTTCGTTTAATTACGACTCCCTTTTTTTATTAATGTGAAATCCCTTTTTGATTCTGCTGAATTATGACTACCCTTTTGATTATCCATGGATTATGACTACCCCTTCGATTTTGCTGAATTATGACTCCCCCTTTTTATTGATGTGAAATTCCTTTTTGATTCTGCTGAATCACGACTTACCCCTTTGATTATTAATTAATTATGACTCGATAATTAATTGTAGTCGTTTCTTTTTATTTCCTTTTGTTAAGTTGTGACTCCCCCTTCTAATCCTTCTGAACCCTTTGTCTGAATAGCTACTACTCCCCCCCCCCCTTTCTGATTAATTATGACTCCCTTTTACGAGACTTTGACTTTCGCTCTTGATGTATGACCCCTCTGTAATTATGACTCCCTTCGTTTGATACCTACCCTTTTTTGACGAATTATTACCCCCCTGTTTTGCCAATTGTATTTGACCCGTTTTGGTCATGTTGACCCCGTAAAGTAATTAGATTTATTTAGAAATTGGATAACCTCTAAGATTAAGACCAATTGTATTAAGGAGAAAATTTAGTAAGGTTTGTAGACTAATGTTAGAACAGTCCCGTGGAGTGAGCCAAGGGAAGAGCCTAATTTTGTATGGATTAGTTAGTATAAGTTAAATGTTTAAAGCTAGTTAATTCCTCTATAGTTCAAGAGCGAGTATCCTTTTAAATGAAAAATGTTTAGTTCAGAATAGGAATGTCGTTTAGTTTAGGATAATAGATGTAACTAAGGCACACAGATTGTAATACACACCAATAAATTGATTGTCAATTTGTTTTATGTTAATCATTGTCTGCTTAATTCTGTTTGGAGTTAGGGATTCCTTTACTTCAGCGATCGACCACCCCCTCTACCATTATCCAGATTAAAGGGGCTGGGCTAGTAATCTTTCGTTCCGGTATACTGTATCTTACGATTATTTAGATTTGGGGTTGAGCCTCGTAATATTTTGCTGTACATTTTTTGAGTGTTGCGATTTGAGATTTTTTGAGTGGCTACGTAAAGCCTGGCGCCCGACATACCCATTTAAGAGTTTTCGTTTTGAGATTAAGACCTCGCAAGTGCAGTACCGAAGGTAGGTGTTGATTTTATTTAATTGAATAGAATAGAATTTCTCACAAAGCTTATGAAATTGGAAGATTCGCTTGAATATATTATTCTACGAGAAGAATTTTGGAATCTTCTGTCATTTGTTTCTGTTATGCACCTTTTAAAAACAAATGAATAAACGTGGAACTAACTTACTTTGTTTTCTCTTGAATTTTTCTGTCATTTGTTTCCGTTTCGGTGATACTAAGGAGATCTACTCAAAGCAAAACGTATTCTATCTCGGTCACATATCTCTAATGTCGGTTTATCCATAACATGGAGTATAAAGTGAAAAATTTGTTATTATATGAGATGATGTGTAATGATGATGAAGTACAGGGAAGAAAAAGCAAATTAGACATGATCATAGACAGCATCAAATCTTCAAGCTTCTTCTCTGATGTCCAGATAATGGAAATAAAACGCAAATTGATCGACAGCTTTTTGCCGCAGTATAAGAGAAAATGGTCAAAGGTTCGTAGGATAAAAAGTGCTTTTATGAGGGAAAATACTGTAATTAAAAAAAAATGAATTTAGAGTATTATTCAATCACACCCAAGAAAATATACCACAACCTGAAGATGGTTCCGTTGATTTTTCAGTTAATTCACCAAGTCTACTGATTGTTTCTAAAAAAGGTCGCCCACATTTAAGTTTCGAAAAAGGATCCGAAAGACGAAACGCAGACGAGTGAATCAAATTGCTCTGTATCACAGTAGAGGAGAGTTATCTAGAGCACTAAAATTGGTTAATAATCCACATGCTTGCGATTCTTCAACGGATGAAATAATCATTGACAATGAAGTCAGTAATGAAGACAGATTATTGGCTATGTATATGGATCTAAGTTTAATGAAGAGGAAGTACGAGAAGATGAGGCTCCATAATTTGTTTCTGCATGGTAGTAAGTTGCACCCTCCTTACCCTATAATTCAAATGGCATCGGAAACAAGAGCAAGTGTCAATTTCATTTCTCTATTGGCACATACGACTAAAAGGATACTCATGGATTTTAGCGAGAACAAACTTGAAAAATTACAGGCTCAAAAGTTGACACTGATTGGGAAATGGGGGATAGATGGAGCTTCTGCACAACAAATGACTAGACAAATTGGTCCACCAAGGTGAATGTTCCTACGCTTTCTAATTCAGGGCATGATAATAATACTGAAACTGAGATGAATCATGATGATGAAGATGGCGATGATGATACTGATGATGATGATAATGGTGATAATGAAAGTGGAGATGAGCTTAATCAGAGAGATGTGTTCCATGATAATGAAAAACAGTTTTCTGATAAAGCTGTGTTTTTTATTTCCATGGTTCCACTTCAGTTAGTCACTAAAGATTCTGCCGTCTGGCAAAATGAAACTCCATTTTCAGTTCATTTTTGTCGATCCATAAAGTTTGAATTTATTAAAGAAACTGATTTAGTAATAAAAAGCGCGTATAAATACTGTACAAACGTATTACAGAAAGTGGACACTTACATTCTGGAAATTGGCAATCGGTCATTTGAGGTGAGTTTTGATTTCGAGTGCACCATGATAGATGGAAGAGTTTGTAACGTACTTACAGAACAAAAAGCAAGTACTTGCAGCAATATTTGTCGATTCGGTCCAAAATTCATGAATGAGTTGAAACATGTTTTGAATCGTCCACGTAACAAAGAGTTCTACCAATTTGGATTGTCTACGTTACATGCTTGGATTCGCTTTTTAGAATACCTGTTACATGTTGCATATCATATGGATTTTAAAAAAAGCAGTGCAAGAAAGCCTGAAGAAAAGCAACTGAAGAAATCTAGAAAAAATGAGATTCAAAAATTGTTGAAATCAGAATTGTCGTTACCAGTGGACGTAGTAAAGCAAGGGAGTGGAACAACAAATACGGGCAATGTTGCCCGAGTTTTCTTAACGCACGCTGAAGTTGCAGCGGAAATTACTGGTCTGGATCCGAATCTTATCAAAACATGTCATGACGTTCTGCAAGTCCTCTCGTGTGGTAAAATGATCGATTCTCAAAAATTCAAAAGGTATGCTTTAGATACAGCAAGGTTTTGGTTAAAACTGTATCCTTGGTACAAAATGCCACCAACTGTGCATAAGGTTCTGATACACGGAAGTGAGATCATCAGATCCTTCAAATTACCGATTGGATGGTTCTCAGAAGAAGCCCAGGAGGTGAGCAATAAAGTTTACAGGAAGGCCCGATCAGCAAACAGCAGAATGTCCAACAGGATATCAACGAATGAAGATATTATACACTACTTCATGATTTCATCGGATCCGCGAATCTCTTTCTTGAGGATCAAAGAAATGAAAAAAATTAAGGAGCTATCAGAAGATGCGACAAATCTGCTCATGCTATAATATATTGAGTAAATGCTCGAATCTTATAAACTCATAAGTAGATCAGAATAAAGTGAAATTAAAAAAAAATATCTATAAAAAAAGTAAAAGAAAAACCTTTTTCATGGCTGCAACCTTGACGTTTGGTAGAGAATCTTAAATATTGCTATGGAATAAAGTTTTATAGCAGTATAACCAATGGGAGTGACAATATAATCAGTTAATTTGTTTGTAGAAAATGTTTATAACTATGACAAATGTTATTTAATGGAACTCTAATGTATACTATTCTTATTCTTCACATGAAAATAAATGATTTAGCAGAAAAGAAAATTTTTAAATTCACAGATATGCCGAATAAGTGAAATTGTTCATAAAAATTGTTTATAACAATGACAAATGTTGTTTCATGGAACTCTAATGTATACTATTCTTAATCTTCACATGAAAATAAATGATTCAAGAGAAAAGAAAAATTTTCAATGCACAGATATGCCGAATAAGTGAAATTGTTCATACAAATTGTTTATAACAATGACAAATGTTGTTTCATGGAACTCTAATGTGTAACACTCTTGTTCTTCAGATGAAAATAAATGATTCCACAGAAAAGAACATTTTTCGAAGCATAGATATGCCAAATAAGTGAATTTGTTTATAAAAATTGTTTAAACTATTATGTATAATTGTAATTTGGTGCTTTTTCGCAAGTAAAAATTGATTCTTTACATTTTTATAACAAAATTTATTAAAGTAATACATTCGAAATCCGAAAATGCAGCAGTTAACAGTTATATCCATTAATTTGTTTACAACAATTAACAAAATGCAGGATATTTTTCTACAAGTTACATTTTTATTCAAAAAAAGTAACTTTACTAATTCTACACCTTTGTAAGGAAATATCAATGAATGGGGCTAAGCAAATATCGCAAATATAACCAATTGCAAATTTTAAGGTGAATAACAAATTATTAAATAACAAATTAAAAAAACGTGCACCTCTACGTGAAAGTACGGTTCTGCACGAGTATTTAAAGAAGAAAAAGCTCTGATCCGTTGAAAATTGAGGATTCGGCTGGTTTTTGTCCCCAAAAAATGCTTTTTTCCCACTGTATGCCGTCAAAGATTCATTAAAAACCGCTATGGAATCAAATCAAACTGACTTTTTTCCCACTGTATGCCGTCAAAGATTCATTAAAAACCGCTATGGAATAAAATCAAACTGACTGGGATGAAAACCTCAAAATTTTTGCAATTGTCTACAATACCACATTACATGAAGAAACTGGCTTTTCGCCATTCGAACTTACCTTTGGCAGAAAAGGTAATTTACCCTCATTGTGAGCAACTACTTTATCATTAGAGTACGGAGAAATCAAAGCAAACATACAAAGAAAAACAAGATTCTAGAATTGTTATCCCAGAACAAATTTTTGAGCCGGGCGATCTTGTTTTAATCCACAATGATTCAAAACCAAATAAATTGGGTAAAGAATGGAAGGATCCTTTCCCAATGATTGAAAAAGCATACAATAATAATTATTTTGTTCTCGTAAAAGGAAAATGTTACCTTACACATGCAAACCGTCTAAAAGCTCTTGCTGATGACGCTCAATCCCGCTATTTTCAAAAGATATTGGACCGGCTCAACACTACCACGAAACTCGGAATCTAATTGCTGCCGTCGACATGGAAAATTTCAACGAAAGGGTTATAAAATTAAGCGAAATCTACATTACAACTTTCATGATATGTACAAACTATGCAGAAAAATTAGAATTAAAAGTGTTAAACAATCGCTTTAAGTGTCTAGATAACAATCGTCAGTTACTTAATCATATATTAAGATTTGTCAGGACTAAAAGAGGATATCTTAATTTTATCGGAAGTTCTACCAAAAGCCTGTTTGGACCCCTTGATCAAAATGACCTCGATTATGTAAATAATGATCTTGACACATTATTTCAGGACGATAAAATTCTTTCCTTTAGTAATACCAATCAAACAAGAATCATGAAAACTTTACTGCATTCTGCATCCCATGATATTGTCTAATTAAACGAAAGCAGTAAGCAGAATATTAATAATTTTAACCAAATAACAAACAGTATTAATGAGAACACAAGAAATGTAATGATATCGAACCAATTAACGATTTGCACTTTAATTATTAATGAGCAAAGGGAGGATGTAAATTTATTAATAGACGCAGTGAATGAAGGAAAACATGGTATCATTCATCCGCAAATAATGCCTCCCAATATATTTATGGAAGAACTCTAAACTTTCGAAGTGCGGTACAATACTAAATACTCTACCCAATTAAAATAAGAGAACTACCAACATCTAATCGATATTTCCGAAATAGGAATAGCAATCATTAAAAAAAGTTGCTGTATTCTATTAAAATCCCCCTTCTAGAATCCTATACTTTTTCACTTTTACGACTACTTCCTGTTCCAAAGAAAATAGGAAACGTCCTTCTTGCTGTAATTGCTGAAAACTAATGTTTAATTGCTAATAAACAAAAAACCTTGTATGTACCAACCGACAGAGAAACTATCAACTTTTGTAAAAATCTCGACGTTCATAAAATATATAATCGCAATCAACCGTCATATCTAATATCAGAAACCCAAACCTGCGGCTATAAAATTATAAGATCTAGCGTTAAAAGTCTTGATTATAACTTTTGTCAAATGTCTCCGTTTAAAATTAACGAACGTATATATTTAATTAAATTACGAAAAAGCATACTTATGAATTCCGGAGAAATATTGGAAAATAAACATTCTTTGCGATAAAAACGCTCAGCATCTAACTTTATCAGAAGCAACTTTTATAGAATCAGATGAAAGCTGTATTCTTCAAATTGAAAGTCTAATTGAAAAACTACTAACAATTACATATTTTAATAGATCAATTAATGTACCGTTTAATTTGGACGAATTATCGCTATTAGAATCGCTAGATGATCTTGAAAATTCATTAAAGAAATGTAAACGAGAGCGACGAACTCGCACTTGGTCCGAAAAAGCAACCTCAAATTTATCGTACATCGGATACACATTTTTTTTTAGTTTTAGTTCACACTTTTTACAAATGCGGCTTTTGCAATTTATTTTAAAAATGACTCCAATAGTATGCATTAACCTATTGTGCTTCAAAAATAGGATAGAAAATATTAATCCACAACTAGTTGTAAGGTAGGTTTGTCTAACACCATCGACCATAGAAATAGATTATGCAAGCAAGTCTGAAGTAGTACCCCAAAATGTCAGAATACGTTTTCCAGAGGTAAAACGAATCCAAAACGAGGAGTTTAACGTTGTCACTATGCAGACACCTTACAGCCCCTACCTGGTGGCTAATCACACTTCGAATCGGCTCATCGACGCCTGAGTGGGCATTAATACTTCAATTGCCATATTGGAAAGTCTGCTCTACGGTCATACTTCCAATGTTATAAATAAAAATTGTAATCAAAAGCATATATTAATACTTCTATTTCCCTGTCACAAATGATAGAAAGTAAAATATGGTGATGTTTTCAAATATTCATAATTTATTGTTTTTATTCCAGCTTGCAGTTATTTTTATCGATAAACCTTTTATAGCTTTCCGGACCAATTCAAGCAAGTTTTCTCGATTATCGGATTAAATCAAAATTTATATACGTACTACTCTTGCCTCCTTCTTTCTTCTTTACAAGAAAACGACTTCCTATGCAACAGCAATTTCTTATTCAGCTTTAGAATGCAAAAAGTTTACTGCTTTTTTAGGTCTATCCGAAGTTGAAACTTTTTTTATGAAGAACTATAAAATCAATTCAGCTATGAGACGAAAGAGTTGAAAAGTTTCGTAACTACGTTTATAAAAATTATATTTGAAGTAATCCCAGTTTTCGACCCAAAATTTAGGCTGAATTTTCTCAAACAACAACGCGTACAGCAATTAATTGTGAAGCATATCATTCGAAATTGGAAGCAACGTTTAAATGTTCCATCCAAACTTTTTAAATTGCACAAAAGATTTGAAAGGAGTTTAGGCCGTAACTTATATAAAATTGAGAAGCACTGGTCAAAGGAGCCAAGAAATTTTAGAGAAAGAATAATTAGTTTTTGATATAATGTTGTCTTTGCATGTAGGTTTCATAACCACATTTCGTGTAGTCTCGTGCAAATTGTTACCTGTTGGTTAGACAACAATATACTGAAAATAGCAAACTATTTTCACATTATTTTTTATGCGACAATGGCTATTTTTTGTATTTTCGGGAATTCTCGTTTTAGCTCAAAGTGAAATAAATAGCCCATGAAATTGAAAATATGTATAATTTGTGTATTTATTTCAGTTGCTTGCTTTTTTCTAGCTTGCCAATACATATTTCTTTTTATTTTTTAAACACGCCAGCATCAAAAGTATAAATTACTGTAGGAGAAAACTCTACAGTCCCTAAGCCTGGAAAAAGTGCGAAGGAAAATTAGGGAAATGACAAGAGAAGGATGACAGTGAAGAGACGAGTGGAAAGGGAAAAAAGAAACGGTGGGACATGACGCAAGTCAGCTAGGCCCCCCGCTGATTCTGACCATTGGACGCGAGTCATGGGCAGCGAGTAGCCATGCTTATTTATGGGGGGGGGGGGGATTGTAGGAAAAGAAAAATATTTACTTTATAATAAGACACAAAAATTATAAAGAGAGTCCTGCTATGAGGATGCGCGCTGAGCGACAATAACTTATAGTCTTTTCAGCTTCCTTTATAATTAACTTGGAGAAGAGGTAGAATGCGTTTAGCAGAAAGTTGGAGAGAAGTTTTAACAAATCTCCTCTTCTCTATTCTTCTCCCAGTTAATTCTAAATTATAATTTTTCTTAGACTTTCAACAAAGAATCGAAATAACTTGCCGGATGAATTTTTCTCAAATAGGAGTTGCAAGTCCTTACGGCGTTATTTGACTAACCTTTCTTTAATTTTTAATAATCAAAGCAAATCTTGAACCACGAACGGGTGATTATAATTTAAACTTTTTTTTGGAAAGATAAGTTACTGAGGGAAGGTCCACTTTTTGATAATTTGTATTTTGTGTTGCTATAGCAAGATGGAATTTTCTGCGGATATGCGCCCAAAACAATGGAACTCTATCCTATGCTGTTGTTTAGGTTTCAATTTGGGGAACTTTAAAGGAGTACAATAAGCGTTTCGTTAATATACTTATACTGACTTGAGAAATCTCTAGAATATTCTGTAAATTCTCTTCTTTAAGTGGTATTAGATATTTTACGTTGTTGTGTTGTTCAAAATCATGTAGACCATTTAGAAATGCACCCGGATTCAATATCTGGGGATGTATTATATCATGCTTCCCATCATTTACTGAATCGGTCAGAAGGTTTACGTCAGGGCTCAGCTCTTGTAATTATAATGTGCAAATTGTTATTTGGTTATTTATCATTACACTTTGAGTGTTAGTGTTTTTTTCTTAACCATTTTATTTAAATGTTCTATGTTTGCTTTACTGTGCTTGGGAAGCTGAGTTCAGAATTGTTTTAATATTTTTTGTTTGATTGGATCGGCTTGTAGCGAGTAGTTTATTATCTGTGTAAAGTCGATCTAATTCATTATTTATATACTCCAAATCTTTTTCCTTTAAGGTACCAAAGAGAGTTTTAGAGATGCTACCTATAAAACTGAAAAGTCCATTTTTGGTGCAGCTAAGAGCTGGTTCAAAATCCTTTTATTAACGCCTAGACGATCGATTTGAATTATCAGTATCTTCAGTTCAAACTGCTCAATAAAGTAATGACACATCTGATTGGAATTTTTTTAGATGTTGTAGAGGTCGGTGAAACGTTGCTCAATTTGCGAGGGATCGACAGAAACGACTACATGCCAGGTGGTATGATATAGTTTAGCGGGACCAATATCTTCTCCGTAAACGGCGGTATCGTCAAGAAGTGTAAATATTACCTTCCCGAAAGCGAAAAGGATGAGCAGCCGCATTATCATCGCCTGCAATCTTTCACTGTCTAGTAGTATTGTATGATTATTGTTGTTTCCAATTTCGAATATTGTGGCAGGGCTTAACCAATCTGCATCTAACTTGGATATTTAGCAATTATTAAAGTTAAGGCCATATCTCCGATATCGAATATGGTTTGGGGGATAACTATATGTTTCTCTTGAGTCTCCTTGTATTTTTGTTTTTTCTTTTTTGATTTTTCTTTTAGGTTTACTGACGTATTTCTCGTGTCGTTCTATCCATAGCAAGACTAATTCTAAGTATTTTAGACTAGTGGTAGTTGCTAACAAGGAAGGTATATTAGCCTTAGGTTCACGCATTAATTCAAACGGTGTAAAGCCTGTCCCCTCATGTACTGACAAATTATAACCCATGTTAATTAACTTTCAATTTTCATCCCAAACTTTTCTATTTTCTTCCATTGCAGTTTCGAATAGATCTTATACTCGTTTTTATGCGCTTGACTTTAAAGAGATTTTCTAAATTCAACATCATTTCGGAGACAAAATTACTACCCTGATCAGTAAGTATGTGTTTTGACTCAGATGTCGCTTCTTTCAGAGGCCTGAGCATGAGGTATTTTGTCAGCTGGTCCTGTAATGATAAAATGTACTGGTAGTGTTTTTGCGTGATGAGTACGGGCCAAAAATATCCAAGGCTATCTTTTCATTGGGCTCCAAAGGTGTATCGGGTATTCTTGCCTCTGCCTTTGGTCTATCGCGAGTTAAGTTTTGCCTTTGACATATTGGGCATCTTTTTACGTAGCTAATAATATCCTGTTTAAGGCTATTCCACGTACCTAATTCTCTTGCTCGCTGTATCGACTTATTTTCCCCAAAGTCTTATGCAGACGTGATCCCATAACAATCGCGAATTATTGCTTCTCTTTCTTCTATAGTTACCTCTGCAGCGGCATTCTCGCAAAAGAGGAATTATTGTTCGAGTCTTTCGCTGCAGAGAAAGTATATCATTATTTTTAATTTTCACTTTTTCGATAGGAGTTATGAGAGGATTTATTGCGTGCAAACTTACTCTTGTTAATTTTCGATTTTTGCACACTTGACTCTTTTCGTCAAAAAGAGTTAGCTACTTAATTTCGTCGAAGGGAGGTAGAAGAATGTAATCTTGTTGCAATAATTGCGTTGGTATTTTGCTTTGATTTTTATAAAGTTTTACCCATAGTTTACCTTTATCGTTCGGTTTAAATTTTTTTATTTTCTGTTTTATTCTT
>JAAAKG020144413.1:0-11129 GCA_010014905.2 Druon quercuslanigerum
TTTTTTTTGATATAACCCCCCAAAATTTTCTTTTTTTTTTTTAAAACTTCAAACTAATCTTTCCTCGCCCCCCCCCCCCCCCCCCCCCCCCCTAGGTAGCTGGCTGGATCCGCCCCTGCATTGTATTTATACTGCCAGTATCTACCGAGGAAAAAATATTCTTTTAAATATCCTTTAACGTCCGAGAAAATCAATACATGATAAAAAGAAAAGAACAACAGAAGTTGCTTATAACTCTATCGGACAAGTTTTTATTCAAAATTTCTTTCCCGACGTTTCGAAAACTCACTGTTTTCACCATCAGGGGAACGAATTAGTAACAGTTTACATTTAATTAAAAACAAAATTCCATGATGTCATTTTTGGAGACAATTATTGAAATACTAATTATATTGTAATGAATTTTAAAAAAAGAAAAAAATTATTTTCAATTAACTTGTTATGTAGAAATTCATATTTATAATTCCAAAAAGATTGTTTATGGTTTAGAATAGTTTAAATAAATTTACAAACTTATAATGTCTAAGAATAACATATTAATTATTATAGGAGCAGGATGTGATTACATCCTGCTCCCATAAGAATGACTAATGCGAGCACGATGCGATCACATCCTGCTCTCATAATAATTAATATGTTGTTTTTTAACATTATAAGTTAAACTTATTTTTATCCCATTTTTATATTTATTCAGACAATTCTAGACTATAAACAATCTTTTTTAAAATTTAAATATAGACTTCTACATAACAACTTGATGGAAAATAATTTTCCTTTTCTTTTTTAATTCAATGTTACGAATGAGTTCCCCTGATGATGACACCAGTGAGTTTTGGAAACGTTGGGAAACAAATTTCAAATAAAAACTTGTGCGATAGAGTTTTGTTTTGTTCTTTTTTATCCTATGATAATATTATTGTTTTAATGATATTTTTTAACAAAGTGTCCCGTCGTTCTGAATTATGGGATAAATAATCAAATGTTTTTCATAATGTTAGCTAGTCGTCTTGAATTTTCTGCACGACTGCTTCATCCCATTTTCTAACTCCCCTTATTTTTCGGGGCGACTAGACACAGCCATTGTTTAAATTGTTTGTAATGCTTGCATTGTATCGGCTCAGGAATCAGTCCCGACGTAGCAATGTGGAATACCAAGAAAAATCCCGGTGGGTTGCTGCCGGGCCGTTTGACTGGAAAGGTTCGGCTGTTTCATGATTCTCGACTTTTTTGTTTTGTTTACAAAACTCAACTGCTTGTGGACCAGCTTTAAACATTTTTCCAGGTCAACGTTCTGTCCCAAATTCCAGATAAACGTAGTTTTTTTATTATCTGCTACATTCGACGGGTGATTGCGTAATATATTCGCAAAGAATACTTCGGAATACTTGAAAATCTTTCGAACATTTGGGAATATCTGTGAATGCAAGAAGTACTTGGGTTATACGGGAATATGATCACATAAGTGGACATATTAGGAAACGTGTGCGAATATTTAAGAATATTGGGGCATATTGAGGGACACTTCAGAATACATGGGTATATTTCCGAATATATTTTAAAGAAAATGATAAAATATTTTTTTAACTGCCTGTGACACTTTTACCCTTTTCTTCAATATATTATTCATAAAACAACACACTAAGTTAAAGCTAAATGTAAGATTGTATGATCAAAAATGCGTTTTAAATCAATTACTTGAAATAATAGAAGTAATTGAACAAAAATGTAAAATTATTTATCTATTACACTGCCCTGGGAATCCTAATTTTTTTAATGCGAACAAGATGGCACCTAGTGTTTTCGAATGGATTTTTTGTGCTGAACACGATGTGGGTTCAAAAACTTCTCATCGCGTCACGTTGTTGAGAAAATAGGACTTGAAACTCCTAAAAACGACGTTTTTAGCCATTTGTTGAAAAACTATAGAGCTGAACCATGACGTGCTACAAACTTCGCTAATATCAGACATTGAAGGCAACAAGCCTTTCAAATGAAATATGTTAAATTAATCGCATGAAAGGATTTTAACATACTTACACCTACGCTCAGGCATAGTAAAATCTGCAGTGCTTTTAAAGGTTTTAAGGGTCGCTGATTACGAATATGCAGTTAGTTTAAAAAAATTCAAAATAGCGGATCCAATATCGCAGACCATTTTTTCAAAATTTGATCGTATTCGCTTGAAACTTGTAACGTGGTTGACGTTTTATACCATTAGAGTAATTGATATTTCAACTAAGCAGTTGAAAATCTAACTACATGTAATGGTAATTTTAGTAAAGCGAAAAAAATTTATTTAGCACAATTAATGAATTTCAAAGCAAGTATAATTTTTCAGGGAATTTAATAGGTTTGATTCAAGATTTTAAATTATCAAAAATCTTAAATAAAATCCGTAAAAATTCCTTAAAAATAACGTTCTTTGCAATTCACTAACTGTACGAAAAGGATTCTGATAAGGAATCATTATTAATCATTATTAATTATTAATTATTTCATACGTTTACTCCGTGGGATCCCCATGAGATGAATAAAGTGCATATAATATTTAGAAAAAACAAAAGAAGCATTGGTACTATATTACGATAATCATAACCATAACTTAAAAAACCATACTGCAGTTAGCACCGATAACATGAGTGAAATTTTCTCATTGTGGTAATATTATTCCAACGTTCCATTTTGTTTTTCTTTTTAAATCTGCTTCTTTTCCTAACTATTATATGTATGTCTTTTGTTAATATAATGGATCTCATGACACAAAGAAGGATTGAAACTACATTTGATTGAATTTTATTTCAATTCAGCGAATGAAAAAGATTTCAACCATAAAAGTGGTTTAAAGGGGCTGAATTTTCAACAGATTTCTAACGGTGTAATCTGTCATGCGGCTCATTTGATTTTTCAGGTCTACAACGTTTCAAAAATGGCTAAAAACACCGTTTTTAGGGACTGCAACCCCTATTTTCTTAAACACGTGACGTGATGGGAAGTTTATAAACCCATATTAGTATTCAGCACGAAAAATTCATTCGGAAACACTAGGTGCCATCTTATTCGCAAAACTCATGTACAGTAATGTTATGGGATAGGCAGGTTAGAATTTCATGAAAATGAATGAGTATATTATAACTTTCAAAAACAAATCTTGTTTATTAATTAAAATATTATAATTAGTTCGACAACAAAATTGGATAGAAGGCAAATTGATGTTTGTAAGTCTAGGTTAGACAGGAATAGATGTCAATACAATGTTTACATTTTAATAATGTCGAATACACAAACAAGTTTTTTTTCACTAATTAAATAAAAATTTCATCTAAAAACAAGTAAATGATCAATTATATTTCAAAATCTTATGACTATGTTTTATTTATCTTCCGATCTTCATCGTCCGACTGAAGAAGCACTGCCAAAATGACGTTCACGCTAGAGGTCGTACAGGTTGTCCGATCTCTGGGTAAATTAAAAAATTCTGCATTTTAGTTTGAACAGATAAAAAATCTTTGACAATACAAACCATAAATGGAATTTTTTAAAGCTTTCAAAAACTTTAAGTCTCCTACGTTTAGGAAAACCTGCTTTTTAAGTTAAAACTTAACTAAAGTAAGCCATAACTTCAAAATAAAAATGTTATATTTTCTGCACACATACCCAAAATGGCGATAAAGGCTGATCGGCTTACTAAACATTTTTAATGCATTAAAATAAATAGAAGTTGACATAATTTTTCCCCTTGTGTGTTGCTGTAAGTATGTAGAACGCAAACATGTATTATTATATTAATCTTTAAAATTTCGGTATATATTAAATTTCATTATTTATTATTATTATATTAATTAACATTATTATTTAGCAGTATTAGCTAATTAACTAATTAGCTAATTAGCTATTATTTAGTATTATTATAGTATTATTAGTATTAGCAGTATTATTATATTAATCTTTAAAATTTCGGTATATATTAAATTTCATTTACCGTATATTGATCATTTATAACAAAAGTCTAAATATACATGTATAATATTTCTAAAATACGATAATATATTGAAATTCATTTAGGGTAAATGCAAATGACTTTACTTAGATGTGTAATAAATTTTGATTAGATTTTTTGAACAGTGTTGTTAAAGTAGGTATTTTCCCTTATGACTCTCGAAGTACACGTGTAAGCAGACATTTGCTCATGATCCTCAGGCAAGTAAAACGTTAGCGACATTATTTGATTTCTTTGTTTTTTTAAGCCATTGATAGAAATGTTACTTATGTTTCTTGGAATATTCAATGTTCAAATATTTCGAAATTGGGAATTAAGAATCAAGTTTTGGATTTCGAAGGAAATAAAGAACACTGAAATTCCTACGTTTGAATTAAAACTGCATGCTACGGAAATTTAAAAAAAAATTTATTCTAAAAAATATTTAGACAATAAAGAAAAGGAGAAAAAGAAAAAGAATCAATAATGAAAATCAACCACTCTACTAACGATTTCCTACTTGAGGTTAATTTATTGAACTTTTTCAATCAAGTAAATAAAGTCAGTGCTCATTAAGTTTCAATAACAGTTTTTCTGTCCTTTTCTTAAAACTACTGATTATATATCCTAGTTTGGAGCTAAATTTGCGTATAATTTTCTCAATTTTAACCCTATACCTTTGCTTCTCCCAGTTCTTATGTGACCGGTGATGACTTCATTATAGGTGATCTGAGTCAGGAGTACATCGACGCGAGATTATATAGGAGTTTCCTAAATGCTCTAAAGACTTACTGCAATCTTTTAATTAATTCAGATTCAAAGTTTAAATTTATACACGGAAGTGTTCAAAATTCAACAATTTCAAATTCAAGGCATTTCAAATTCAAAAGATACTCTCTACTATTTATAAGATGAGCAAAAATAATACATTGTATTTTTCTTGACTAATCAGACGAGCCAAATCAATTTGATTAAAAATATTATTTTAAGTACAAAAGGATCAGAATACGTGTTTTAAGAACTCTTACTATGCCTTGCTAAACAAACACACAAACACACAAGCAAAGGCCATTAGAAAAAAGTGAAATTCATATTTTTACATGACTTTTGGATATATACCCTAATTTGATTCTTTCACAATCACTTCCTGTTCAGAAAACATTTACTTATCGTCTGCTATTGCAGATATTCGGGATGTCACATGTATTGCTGTCCTTATAAAAATCATTATTAAAGAGTTTGGAAAATAAAATATGAAAGGATATCAGCTGTTGGATTCATTCTTGGAAAAAAGAAAGATCCGGGTTAAGAAAAGTGTCGTAGATTGCCTGCAAAAAGCCTTGATTCTCAATTGAAGAATCCTAAACGTAAACAGTCAGGACTGTACGCACACGCGCGTACTGCGTCTTTCCGCGACGTTGCTGGTTCGATCGTTTTGAAAACGATCGAAATCATGATGTGTCAAAGTGAGAGACGCAATATTCAGTAATTAAGAACTTCTGGTCAACTAGATTACAAAGCATCGGAATCCTACCCCAGCAAGTTCTAGGAATTCGTAAACCGGGGTTCGTCAACCGGTGATTTACTGAAATGGAAATGTAAGTTATACTTAAAAAATCGACGTAAAGCTATTTGGTTAAGATTATCTACGAATAGAATTAAAAAAAAATAAATAAATATGATATCTGCGTAATAAGGAAGTTTAGTGCTGTTTCATAATTTCACTATTAAAGCTTACAGTAAGTTTTTAAGCTATCGTATGTGTTTCTTTATAACGAAGAAGTAAAGAAAAATAATGTTATTATATTCTATGATATATTGATGATATTATTTTGTCACAATATACACTGGAAAACTTGGAATTGAAAACGATTTCGGGAATAGCTGGCAGTGGTCTTCATCGTGAATCCAAACAATCTAAACCTAGGCTGTCAGAGCCGCCTGACCCGTTTCTTTTGGACTTGAATGCATTTGAACAGTTGATGCAACTAACGCGTCGAGGGCATCAATTCTCGGAATGTTGCAATCCCGGAGTTCTTAATTCAAATTTTCAGTGTAATTTACTTCGTTATTGCTTCAAAACAGCATGTAACTAAATAATGGACTTTTCCCCTTTCCGATAATAAAGCCAACAAACAATGTTCTATCATACTTTGTTTTTTAAATCCATCACTCAAAAAAAATTCTAGTTGAACCAACCAGAATTTTAGTTAACTCAACTAGAATAGAGTGTTAAGTATGCCCATAGTATAAATTCTGGTTAAAAGTATCAGAAATTTCTGGTTAATGTTACCAGAGATTCTGGAAAATTTGACCAGAATTCCTGGCGAGGTTAACCAGCAATATTTACCAACCATTTTTCTAGAAGCTTAAAAATACAACTTTCTGATCAACATAACCAGATATTCTGGTAAACGTAATTTTCGACTATTGAAATTCGATGCTCTTCTACCTTCGTGCACTCTTCATAACTTCTACTAAAATTATATGGACCACATGTTACATTTTCCTAAAGAGAATAATCTAACAACAGTTTCCGACAACAGAGTGTAGACACTATGTTCCACTTCACTAAAATTTAGTCTCTCTATAATCTATGCATGAATATATGACGGGCCGAGAATAAATGCGATGTAGAATACGTTGCAGAAGAGAAGAGGTTTCAGTTCTCGTGTCAACGCAAAGAAAAAATTAAGGAGTTTTATTTTTTTGTTTTCATATTATGTCCATCAATAAAACATTAAACCTAATGTTTAAAATTTTTCTTCATTATTTCACATAAAATTAGATAGTTGCTATAACAATTAAGACCATTGAGCCCATTATAAAAAAATGTAATTTACAAAGTTTGCATATTCCTATTATGTATTTGAAAACTAGCTGTTAATTTGATCTGGACTGTTTCTACTTTATTGGTATTTATATTCAATATAAAGCACTTTGCTTCCTGTTAGCAAATGTACTTGCCTCCCCGTAGAGGAAACATTTGTGATTTTGTGAATAATGGAGAAACTAACGTTTTCATTATAATCAATTCAAGAATAATAATTTGTATTTAAATAAATTACTACGATATCATAAATTTCATTTAGATTGATGTAAAAAAAATTCATTTGTTGAGGACAGAATACTATTGTTGATTTTGTAAACATAAAAAATTATTTCTAAATTATTTCACAGATGAAATATTTCTGAATTATAATATAGATTTTGTACAATGTTCGTTACGAATTCATATGTCTTCAGTTAAAAATTCAACTAGCTTGTTACAAGTTAAAATCTTTTATTAAAAAATATTTTTTGTTGTTGAAGATTCATCGCCTTAATTTAAAATTTATTCTCGCATTTTGAAAAATTCGTATTTTTTGTAGAAAATTTAACTTTTTGGCATACACTTCAACTATACCAGTTAAAGATTCACCATTTTAATTAAAAATTCATAATTTTGGTTAAAAATTAGTTTTTTATCTGAAAATTTAATTGCTCCATGTTTAACTGAAAATTGATAATTTCTAGTTCTAAGTTAAACAATTTTCATGTACACTGATCTTTTTTAATTGAGAATTCGACTATTTCGTTGAAGATTCACGTATTTTGTTAAAAAATTAATTGTTTTGTAGATATTTATCTTTTTCTTTGAAATTTTGTCTTCTTTTATAAAAATTCTTCTTTTCGGGTAAAAAATCAAGTATTCCAGTTAGATATTCGTCCTTTTTGTTTAAAATTCATCTTTGAGGTTGAAAATAAAATTATTTGGTTGAAAGTTGATGAAAGTTATGACAGTTGCATACTCCTTAATTTTAGTTAAAAAATTCATTTTTTGATTGAATTTTCATTTTATGACTAAACATTTTTAATTTAATTTCTGCTTAAAAAATTATACTTCTTAGATGAAAAATCGTATTTTGGGGTAGAAATTTATCTTTTTGGCAAAAAATCAATTATTCTAGTTAAAGATTCATCATTTCAGTTAAAATGTCATATTTGTAGTCAAAAATTCAACTATTCCAATTAAATATTTACAATGTTATTTAAAAGATTTATCACTGTGTTTGAAAATGTAACTATGTTTTTTGTTAATTTTTTTTTTGAAAGCTAGTTTTTTTTTGTTAAAAGTAATATTTTTAATTAAAAATTTAACTTATTCTAATTGAAAGTTAGTATATAATGATACATAATATTCATACAATTAAAAATAATATAGTGTGGGAAAAATTGGATTTTATTTAACTGCCAACAACATAGTTTACAGGCAGTATGCTGCCTGTAATTCTTAACAAGAATTTTCTAGTTAGATTAACCATTATTTCGGATAAAAAACTCTAGAAATTTGTAAACTAGCAAACGATAAATTAATTTTTTCAGACCAGGTGGTGATTGATATGCATGTTAAATTCCCCACGCGTGAAGTTGTTTTGCATTTAAGATAAAAAGGTCTATATAATTTTTTTTCTTTTAGGTTTTCAAAAACCAATCTGTTAACTTTCAAATTGTTTTAAATTTGTTTGGACGTTCCCTCCTTACTTGACTGATTAAATGGCATCAATGTTTATACCAGTTGCCCTTTTTCTCAATCAGGAAACACTAATCCACTTAATTTGTTTCCAAGGAACGAATACACTTATTTTTATCATAAAATCTTAATTAAAATTGTACTATTTGTATGGTAGTGGGTTTGAGTTTAGAAATATATATATCTCGAGGCTAGGTCGTTAAAGCAATAATTTAATTCTAGAAGTAAGGAGGTATCGAATATTGTATTAGAAGCTATTGCCGTATAATAATAATTTAAATAGTGGTTTCTGAGGAGGAATGTTTAAAGCCTACCTAACTTGAAGGCTCGACAGGTTGGAGAGTTAGGTAGACGTAAATATGTGAAATCATGCCCATTGTGAGTAGACAGGTAATAAATACTTATACGCCGCTGTTACTCAACTCTGAAGGTCTCCGCTGAAAAACGTGGTTTCAAATCTTAGCATTTAGCGAACGATGGTCCCTCCTGTTTTCGGAATCATTTTTCATGACATCTTTAGCCGCTTAATTATCCGCCGCTTGTTACAAAGACTGCTTCTCTAAATTTAACTACAAGAGATGGGACGAGTTTCGCCATGGGTTTCGAGACTTTCGAGGAAAACCGAACAATGTGAATTTCAAGAAAATTTTTTCAGATTGGCCATTCTGTGGGAAAATTTTCATTCAACCAAAAACTGAATCGAACTTATGAATCTTCTGGTAACAGTTTGGCGAAAGTAATAGAATCTCAAACATTTTTTATCCTAGCATAATGTCAGATATAGTATTGTGGCAGTGTTTTATTCAGGGCAAAACTAAAATTGATCCAAAGACAGATGAAAATAGCTACGTCAAACAATTGAAAAATATGTTTTTTCGCCGATCAATAAATACTGGCAATTGTTTTAAATAGCTGTAAAATTTATTTGGCGTCAATTTTTTCTGTGATGCTGCATTTGTTTTTTGGACCGTATAAAAGATTTTCACATTCGTATCATTAAAAGTAAGTTTCAGGCTAAACATTTTATGTTTAATTTTTTTTTTACAACTTTCAAGTTCCTACCATTAAGTATGTAAGTATGACGTCACGGTTATGGTATAATAGGTGAAAATATCGGAAAGTTTAGCACAGTCGTTTATTTGCGAATGCAAACGACTTTTTGGAAAAAATGTTCTAAATATAAAAGTAAGTTACAAATATATTAATAGTAATATTTTTCAAGTGTAGAATGCATTTTCTTATAATATTATGTTTCATGCATTTATTGGTCGAGTGAAAGGTCTTTCAGTTTCACGAAATAAAATTAAATATTTCAAATTCAAGGTTAGAGCACCAGATCGATTTGATCAGTATCGGACACTAACGTCACATTTTTTATAGTTTACTTTATTTCGTAAAACTAAAAGGAACTAAACAGACAAAAGGATGAAGCGTCATTGCGCAAATGTATACTTGAAGAATATTACTATTCATATCTTTATAACTTACTTTTACCTTCAGAATATTTTTCTAAAAAGTTGAATGCATCCACATGTAAACATGTACCAACTATGCTAACCTTCGTTTTCAGTTTTTGAAACGAATAAATTTTAGCTTATAATAAAAAATTGCAAATACTTGTACAAAATGGATAATTTAAAATTGTCGATGCTTTGAAAAATATTATTGATAAAGTATTTTGAACAAAATTAGGGTATTAGACTCTTACAACTTTAATTTCTGTGGAAAATAATATTTATGAAGCACATAAAGTTTGAGATTCGGCATACACGATTTCTGAGCACAAGTTCAAGTTAAAACAAAAGGTTTAATTACGGATTTTGTAGCAGATACACACTGAATGCTAATTTGTTTAACAAAAATGACAAATTCATTTTTTATATTCTGTATCGTATATTTTAAATAAATAACAGGCTTAGACATTTTAATTTATTTACATCTTAAAGTTTTAAAAATTTCTGAAAAAATAAGTATAATTTATAAAATGCGGAAAAATGTATAGACTTGTGCAGTTGGTAGCTTTGTATAAAAATGGGATTTTTCTATTTAGTTAAATGAGTGAAAAAATATGAACAGTCAATTTAGTGAAAGGAAATTTTATAAAAATTATTTTATGCAGTATTGTACCATTTATATTTACTTCTGCATGTAAAAATGGCACTATAAAATGTTCTAATCAATTTTAGGTAAATTTTTTAAATGTTTCTGGCTAATATGTGGGTTAGCCTTCATTCCTCGAAGTTCTTTGGAGCCTTACGAAAAGTCGACATGTCATTTTAAAATTTATTCTAATTATTCTAATTTAATTAATAGAAGATATTTTTGTTGAGCTGAAAAATTCAAGTTGGTTTCCAAAAGGAAATTATATTTATTTTAAAACTGACTAATATTTTTTCCCTTTCATTTATAATAGTTCTGGCAGACAATTTTGAAAAGTGTTAATTTGAAATGATTCTCACTCTGAATGAAAATGTCAAATTTCGCTGGCATGAAATTTAAATTTAATCAATTTTTAAAGCTCTTAGTTCAAACTTGTGTAGATGTATATAATCAACTCTCCCTTCCCCCTCCCCCACCACCATTGAACATTTAAATGTTAAAAAAAAGGCTAAGGTTGATGAACCTCCTTTGTTGTATTCA
>JAAAKG020144414.1:0-11129 GCA_010014905.2 Druon quercuslanigerum
GGCTCAGGGATCGAACCCCGGACCTCTGAGGTGAAGTCCGAGCGTCTAACCACTGAGCCACCGAGGCTCTTTTTATAGCAATTGTGTTGTATAGTATTATATTGTATTAATTATTATATTGTCATAATTATTATATTGTATTATTGTATTGATGTATTGACTGTATTGGTGATTTTGATTGATGAATGTAGTGATGATTTTGTTTGCAATTATTGTATTGCTGCGTATCGTATCGTATTGTATTTTATTGTGTTCTATTGTGTTTTGTTGTTTTTGTATTATGTTTTGGTAAAATTTAAGATACTTAAATGAGATTAAAATCAAATTTAGAATCCTTTTTTAACGTCCAATTATCAAGTTAATGTGAAGAATTCCTGGAAATAAAATCAAGAATCTAACAACCAAATTTGGACAACCACCATAAAATGTTCCCATTGCAATCTGAAACATTCTTCTTTTCCCCTAAAAAAGGAAAAAAATCCGTTTTTCATTTGAAAAAAATAAAAAAGAGGAAAGAAAAATGAGAAATCCCCTTCCTTCTCTTTTTTTAAATTTCTTTCGTCCTTTTTATTCTTATCATTATCAAATCACAATAAAAAAAATTTATCTAAAATAATGCCCACCGTTTTGGCATTCATACAGCATCCTTATAAAAGCAAAAAAATATAATAAAAAAAATAAAACATTTTATGATGGTTGTCCAAGTTTGGTCACTAGATTCTTGATTTTATTTTCATGAATTCTTCACATTATGTTTTGTGTTCTATTCCGTTTCTTTTCTAACAAATGAGCCACCATCAAAACTTGTTCAGTTTTCTAAACAGAATTTAATCTAAACGACCATCTTCGCTGATTTAAAATACAAAAAAACCTGCCCAATTCTTTAATTAAGCCTCGATTTCCGAAACCTGTCGACCTCTCATCAGAATTTCATCATGATCACTCAAACCCAACACATGGGAATATGTAAAACAAAAATTTCAATATTCCACCATAGAGATTGAAAATCCCAAGTCGAAGAACCCTGAATATGATTGAGGATCACAACAAGGATATTAATTTCAAGATAATATATTGCGTTTCGCTCTTGAAAGGATTCATCCAGGTTCTCGTGGTCGCCATTCCTCATCAGGATGGATGGTGGAAAATGGAAGAGGTCGGTTCTCGGACAACGTCCTTGCTCGTTAATTCACGGCTGCGTGTAAAGCGAGGGAAGAGATTGGTAAAGAGAGTGGAAGGGGGAGGGGGGAAGGGGAGACAGAAAAGGAGAACAAAAAAAACAAGGGGCCAGCTAAAAAGGAGAAGTACAAGATGGCCCCCGGGGGTAGCAAAACCCGTTCGACGACTCTTACTTCTTCCCTTCGGACCCCTCGGGCCTTATCCTGCCTTTTCTTTATTTTTTCGCCCGTTCGTTATGCAGGACATTTTCGAAGAAGGCTTATGCACGAATTCGCTACTGAAATTGCCAAAAAAAAAACACCCCCTTTCCTGAATGGGATGTAGTGTGGAAAAGTGAACAAAATTCTACGGATAATTATTTTTTGTACTGGACCTCTACTGAGTTTTTGTTTATTGTGATTTGATAATAATACAAAATTTTATATAACAAAGATATTAAAAAAAAAGTAAGGGGATTTGGTTGGTTGCCTTATTTTCTTTACTCTTTTTTTGATTTTTGTCAAAATTTTTTTGTTTTTCAGGAAAAAAGATCTTTTTTTAAATTACAAAATTACAAAATTACAAAAAAAATTACAAAATAGTTTAGATTATACATTAGACCATTTAAAACTCAATTTTTTTATTAGGCTACAAAAACCTTTTTCACTATATTTAAAAAAAATATCTACTTCCTTTTATATCAAATTAATGATCATCAAATTTTTTGTATTCGTTCATTAAAACATTAGGAACATGTTGCGAAACAAACAAAAGTATAAAAAAGTAAAAAAAAAATTTTAAAATATGGACGTTCGATTCTTGTTTTTATTTTCAGGAATTTTATAGATTAACTTGATTATTGAATGTTTAAATAGGATTTTTAATTTGATTTTAATCTAATTTAAATTTCCTTAGTGCCATGAGAGTTCACTAGCAGTAAGTCACTTTAGTTTCAGCGAAAAAATATTAAAATCATATGAAGGAGAGTAAAATAATTCTTTTTTTTCCATATTTTTAAGAAACTGCCCCTTTTTTAACATTTAAATAATTTCTTCAAAATTCAACTATTTTTTTAAAAAGTCATTCTTTTTGGTCGAAAAATTAAATGATTTATCAAGGTCCAAATTTTTAAACAACAGCAGCAACATGTATGCCTTAATGTCTTAGATTAGTTAATTTTGAAAAATCTTTAACATGATAGTATCGCCTCTTAATAGACAGTTAAATAAAAAAGGAAATAAAAAGTTTGAAAATTCTCGACCATTGGTTGAAAAATTATCTTCGTAGGATAAAAATTGAACTGCTTGCTTAAAAAATCAAATATTTTGTTATAAAAAGTCGTATTTTTTATTGAAAATTCAACTGCTTTGTTGAATAATTGTCTTTTCTTATAAAAATTTTTCTCCTTTTGGTTTGAAAATTTATCTTCTCTGCTTAAAAATTTAACTATTTTTATAATAATTTGTCATTTCTGGTCGAATTTAACTGTTATTGATTCAAAATTAAAATCTGTTTGGCTTGAAATATTAAATATTATTTTTATAGTTTCTGTTGGGAATTCATCTTTCTAGATAAAGATTCATTTGTTTGTTTAAATATTTAATTACTTTTTGAAATTTCCACTTTTGTTTGAAATTAATTTATTAACCTAAAAAGTCAACTCTGCAGAAAATTCGAATTTTTTTCTTGAAATATTAAATAAAATTTTTTTCATTTGAAAATTCAATTTTTTGGCTACAAAAATTATATTTCTTAATCAAAGATTAAAATTAACCTTTTTGTCAAAAGTTTCGCTCTCTTCTAAAAAATTTTTACATTTGGCTTAAAAATGTAACTCTTTAGTTAAATATTGAACTCTTTCGTTAAAAATTCATCTCTTTGATTGAAAACTTAAATATTTCGTTGAAAATTGAACTGCTTGCTTAAGACTTAATTTTTGTAGTTGAAGATTCTTCTCTTTTGTTAAAAATTTAAATATTTGTTTGAAAATTATTTTTGAAAACTTCCATTTTTTCCTCGCTAGAAAATTAATTTTTTTATGTGAAAGTTTAACTACTTGAAATGTAAAAAATTCCACTGTTTTCTTAAAATATCAACTGCGATATTATTTGTTAAAAATGGATATTTTTTGGTTGAAAATTTAACTAATTTTATAAATATTTTTCTTTTTGGTTAACGATTCATCTGTTTGGTATAAAAGTTAATTATTTTGTTGAATTTTTCTGTGGAAATTAATTTATTAAACAAAACATTCAAATATTTGTTTTTAAAATTCAACTAATTTGGTAAATATCTATCTTTTTGGGTAGAAGAATCATCTCGTTGGTTTAAAATTTACCTACTGTCTAACAAAATTTTTTTTGGAAATAATTTATTAAAATGAAAATTCAAATATTCAAATATTTGGTTCAAAATTAATCTGTTTCGCTTGAAGATTCCACTAATTTTGTAGAAAATTATTTCTTTGGTTGAAGATTTATTTTTTGTTGTTGTTGAAAATCCAACTGGTTTGATGAAAATAATTTTTTTTGTTGAAGATAAATTTTTTAAATTGCAAATTTAACTATCTGGTTAAAAAATGTTCGCTTATTGTTAATAGTTCAACTGGTTTTTTATAATTCTTCTCATTGACTTAAAAGTTCCACTATTTCGGTGAAATTCAACTATTTTGTTAAAAATTAATCTGATTTACTTGAGAATTTAACTAATTTGTTGGAAACTCATTTATTGACTTGAAAATTCGAATATTATAGTAGACGATTTTACTATTTAGCTTAAAAAATAAAGATTCTGAAATATCATCTTTTTAACAAAATTTTTAACAAAAAACACTTTTTTGGTTGAAAATTTAACTAGTATGATCAAGATTCGTATTTTTTGTTGAAAATTTATCTCTTGTTGATAATTTAATTGTTTCTTTTTATTCGTCCTTTTTTTAAAAATTATTTTTGAACTAACTAAAAATTTTACCATTTAATTTAAAATTACCTTTTTGATTAAAAATTTGTATTTTTTAATTGAAAGTTCAATTAATTTGATCAAAATTCATCTTTTTGATTAAAGATTCGTCTTTTTGGTGTAAAATTTAACTTTTTTGATTAAAAGTTCGTTTCTTTTTGTTGAAATTTAATTTTCTTAACGAAAAATTCAACTATTTAGATAAAAATTTTACTTTTTGGTACAAAAATAATATGTAATTTTTTATGATTCAAGTATTTTGTTAAAAATTCATATTTTCGACTTCAATAGACAACTACTATTTTCGTAAAAATTCCACTGTTTGGAAAAACTTTCCACATCTTGGAAATTTCACTGTTCTGGTTGACAACCATTTTGATTGAGAATTAAAAATAAATTGAAAATGGAAATATTTGGTTAAAAATTCTTTTTTTTTTTGAAATTTCAATGATTATATATTTTTCTTTGAGAAACTATCTTTTTTAGTTATTCTTTGAGAAACTATCTTTTTTAGTTAAAACTTCGACTAATTTTATCAAAATTCATTTATTTATGCAGTTTCATCCATTTGTCAAACATTACTTTTTGTTTGTTAAAGATTAATTTCTTTAACTGAAAATTTAACTTTTTGGTTAAAAAATAATCTTATTTTGTTTATGATTCAATTATTGTGTTAAAAATTCCTCTTTTTACTGGAAAATTCAACTATTTTGTAAAAATTCAAGTATTCAGTTGAAAATGAACTTTTGTCATTTACATTCAACTGGTTTGTAGAAAATTCGTATTTTTTGCTTAAAATTTCAACCGTATGGTAGAAAAACAACTATTGGATTGACAATTTAATTGCTTGATTAAAAATCGATCTTGTTTCGTTAAGGATTCAAACAATTGATTAACAACTCTTTTTTTGTTCAAAACTCAAAGCTTTGTTAAGAAATTTAAATATTATATTTAATTTTCTTTGAGATTAATTTTTTTAAACGAAATTCGTATTTTTTGGTTAAATTTCGGTGATGTTAATTTAAAATAAAAATATTACTGTTAAAAAATTCAATATATATCGTCAAAGAATATCAGTAATTGAAAGCGTCTCAAATTAAAGTAAACTTGGCACCTACATTAATTTTATTAACAAGAATTTATATCCCAAGTTTTTATGAGATGTCACCCTATTTTCCCTGCTTTAAGATAATTTTTGGCAGTGAAGCCTGAACAGAATTTTCATTTTGAATGCTAGTTTGGAGTCGAATGATTTAAAGAAGCTTCTTTGTTTTTAATAACTTCCGTTCAACCTTCGTTTGCGTTGACAGATAATTTGACTGCTGGAAGGTTTAAGAGCAATTAAACTAAGCGTCCCTCGGACTCGGAATCGTCCAATGAGATGCTTCGGTTATATCAGCATTTAAACGTGAGTGAATATTTAAATTTATTTACATCATCTGGATCACTTCTCAATGCTTTCTGCTGATTGAAAATAAAACATTAATGAGAACTTGGCGCATATAATTAAGGCTTTATTTTCGCGTCCCCTTAACACTCCGACTGACGTCAGCAATCGGCTTCCGCATAAATCTTTAGCAATTAACACTAAGAGCCAATATTTGTATATTACCCTGCTGGAGCGAATTAAGTCTATCAGGAATCTTTCCTAAAGTCTCAGGCAAATGGCTTATTAACACTTCTATTTTAATTTTAATCTTATTTAGTAAATTAGTTTAAAATTTAATCTGTAATCTGTAATATATAATCTATAATACTCGGTAAGGAAGGGAGAAGTGTGGTGCAATAGCATCCTTGCTATTTCTCAGGCTGACAAACTCTGTCCTTTTATTTCCCTTCATATGCTTATAAATCAGTTTTGTGTGTCTTTCAAAGTCCTTTTGCATTCTCTTCGCTTCTTCTGCTTTGATTTTATATTTCATTTTTCTTGAATAGTCCTTTAACTGCCCTCTTTTTGTGTCTGTAATCATTTCCAAACCATGCATCACCAGACATTCTTCCTACAACCGCAGTACCACACACTTCAGTCGCACACCTAACAATGACATTCTGGATAATAGACGTTTTGCATGTTCTTTTCTTCTGTTTGGAATTTATCTTTACTTTCATTGACTAGCAGTTTTACTTTCCTATTTTTGCTTCTGCAATCATCTTCAAGTCTATTTCTTTCATTATCTCTAAGGCTGATAATGTTCAACCTGGTTTTATTTGCTTCTTTTCTTGGGCAGCTGCATGGATTTTATGATTTCACCACGCATCACCAGACATTCTTCCTACAACCGCAGTACCACACACTTTAGTCGTACTCCGAACAATAAACATCAAGGATTATAGCCGATGTGCCTTCTAGAGCTTCACTGTTTATTAGCGCCTTCCAAGTTCCTTCAGCTATACGTCCATTTATCCTATTTTAAATTTTTATTTTCACTTCCGGTTTCTGTAGATTCGCTTTTTTGTATTATTCAATATTTTAGAGATTAAAAAAGAAGTTTAATTTATATTTTAATTTTATTTAGTAGATTTATTCAAAATGTAATCTATATTCTATTATTTTATGAACTTAATATTCGTTTCTAATTATTTAATATTCAACGTATCTAAAAGGAAGATTCATTTTTATTTTATTTTAATCTTATTCGGTAGATTACTTCAAATTAGTTCAATTTATAATATATAATCTATAATTTATAATCCATATTCTTTAATCTATAATTATTATACAATTAGGCCATGTTCCTTTCAAGGTCAGCGTGGTCCACTTGGTAAGGAAGGGAGTAATGTGGGGGAGGGGTTATAGATTCAATTGACTCTGCTATAACAAACTTACCATCTGCGAACTCTAATCGACTTACCTTTAATGTCCCGTAATCATATAGCATTTCACGCTTGTTATTTCTCATGCTGACAAACTCTATACTTTTAATTTCCTTTATATGTTTATAAATTATTTTATCTTAACTTTCCTTGACAACACATTTCACTGTGATGTTTGAATTTCTTTCATGTGCTTTTTTATCTTCCTTGGTAGCTGCCTGAATTTCATTATTGCACCACGCATCACCAGACATTCTTCCTACAACCGCAATACCACACATTTCAATCGCACTCCTAAAGAATGACATCCTGGATCAAATCTCATAAGCCCTCTGTTTATCTATTGTTTATTAACGCCTTCCAAGTTGCCTCATATATAAGTTTTTTTATCCTATTTTGCAAATTTATTTCCGATTTCTATAGATTCTTAATCTTGGTTCTCGTTCCTATTTTTCAACATTCTAGGTATCAAAAAATAATTTTAATTTATATTCTGCTTCTATTTAGTAGATTAATTTAAACTATAATCTATAGCATATAATCTGATCAACTCAATATTCGTTTCTAATTATTTAATATTCTACGCATCGAAAAGGAAGAAACATTAATGTTTTAATTTCAATCGTATTTAGTAGATTAATTTTAAATTTGTTTTGTAATCTATGTATAATCCATATTTTATAAAATGTAATAATAATAATAATAATAATAATATATAATTTATAATCTATCTTCTATAATTTTTATACCATTGCGCCTTATTCCTTTCAAGGTAGAGTGACTTACTCAGTAAGGATGCGAGTAATGCGGGGGAGGGGGTATAGATTGTATTGACTCTGCCACAACAACCTTATCATCCGCGAACACTAACCCACGTACCTTCATTGTCCCGAGATAATATAGCATTTCGCCCTAGCTATTTCTCATGCTGATAAACGCTGTACTTTTACTTCCCTTCATATGTTTATAAATCATTTCCTTGCTTTCTTCAAAGTTGTTTTGCATTTTTTTGCGCTACTTTTGTTTTGATTTTATATTTACTTTCTTTGACTAGTCTCTTTTTGTCTAAGCAATATTTTTCAAGTCTATTTATTAAATCATCGCTAGGGCCGGTGATGTTCAGCTTTCTTTGATGCGCTTCTTTTTATGGGCGGCTGCTTGGATTTCATAATTTTACTACGCATCAACAGACATTCTCCCTACAAACGCAGTACAACACACTTAATTCACAATCCTGACAATGACATCACGTATCACTACTCATTCTTTCTGCAACCTAAGTACCACACATTTCAGTCGCATTCCTAACAATGACATCACGCATCACCAGACGTTCTTCCTACAACCACAGTACCACACACTTGAGTCGCACGCCTACAATGACATCACGGATCACGAGATATTCTTCCTACAACCGCAGTACCACATACTTGAGCCGCATTCCTAACAATGACATCCTGTATCATAGCCGATACGCGTTGTACGTTTTTATAGTTTATTGGTGTCTCCCAAGTAGCCTTATCTATAATTTCGGTCATCCTATTTTGAAAATTTATTTCCACTCCCGGTTTCTGTACATTTAGTAGATTAATTCAAAATATAATATTTAATATTATTAAAGAAACATTCAATTCTAATTATTTATTCTACTACATATCATAAAGCAAATTTCATTTTTATGTTTCCTTTAATTTTATTTATTAGATTAATTACAAAAATAATCTACAATCTATAACCTATAATGTGTAATCCATAATCTATAATATTATTAACTCAAAATTAAATTTTAATTTTTTAATATTTTAAATATTAAAAAAGGAGTTTATTATTTTATTTAGTAGATTAATTGAAAATATAATCTGGGCATGATATGAAATGACTTGAATGAGCTATAATCACATTTTAACAAGCCGTATGTAACAAGTATTGTAAAGCATAAAATTTTTAGTAGACTTCCTGCATATGTAGGAACATAGCTAATAAATGAGAAACTGGTTTCTTATCAATGACTGTAAATCGTTGTCATAAATGCCACAAAGAGGGATTCATTCATTATCGTTTATTCAGCGTTAATTAATGACTGATGCCAATGAGCCATATGAATATATTTTTACTATCCAGGTGAGTCGTTAAAAATAGGACATCGCTGAAAACATGTAAACCATTAATCAATGGATCGTAAAAATTGTAATTAATTTAATTTAATCAGAAATTTAATCTTGTTTCATCATATCAAACTGAAAATCTCTCTGAAGCTCGTTGTTCAATCAATCAATTTGTTGACACAATTGATGTACCTACTATCGCAATTTAATAATTTATCTATTCTCGAAATTAATTCTCAAAGACCATCACGTATCAAAATAAGTGGCACTCATCGTTATAATAAGTTCATATTACTTTTTTTTATCCGTTAATTGAAATAGGAAAATACATTGTAACAGTCTCACTTAAAATCAAAATCGTTATAAACGTTTTATTCATAACGTCTGAAGCAAAACTATTTTATTTCAAGCAAATTAGAATAATTTTTTATCAAATAATTAAATTTTTATCAAAAAAGATTAATTTTCCTGAAGAAAAATTAATTTTCAAAATAAAAAACGAATTTATAAGAAATTAGTTAAAATGGTAATCAGGTAAGTTAATTTATAAGTAAACTGATGAATCTATAAATGAAAAAATGAATTAAAAAAAATTAGTTAAATTTTTTAAATGTTTGTTGATTTGTCCTGAAAAATACTTGAATCCTTAAACAAAACAGATAAAACTTCAAACCGGAAGTTGAATTTTTAACCTAAAAATAAAATTTCGACCTAAACAGATTAATTATCAACAGCAGCTTAATATTCACTTTTAAAAACTAATTTCTATACGGAAGAAACACTTTAAAAAAATAATTTTTCATCAGAAGAAAGAATTTTCACAAAAATTTCAATTTTCAAACAAAGAAATTACATTTTTAACAAATTTGTTCAAATTTCAATCAAGCACTTCAGTTTTCAACAATTCAAACAACTTCATTTTCACAAAAAAATAATTAATTCTCAATCATGAAAACAAGATTTCAAAAAAAGTTAAATTTTCAACAACAAAAAAAGTTTTAACAAAGTAGTTAAGTTTTCATCCAAAGAGATACACTTTCAACTAAAAAATTTATTTTGAAGAAATTAGTTGAATAATCATTAAGGAAAATATTGTTTTTAACCAGAGAGTTGAATTTTCATCTATATGTAATAGTAATAGTAAAAGTTAATATTTTCATTTAAAATAATAATTTTTAACAAAGTAGTTTAACTTTTAACAAAGAACTTGTATTTTCAACCGTAAATGTCGAATTTTCAATAATTCCTAAAATTTAATATTCAGTTGAAAAAAATTAATCCTCAAGCAAGAAAAGAACTAATTTTGAAAAAAAGGTTTAAATTTTCAACCAAAAACATGAAGGTTTATTAAATTACTTTAAATTTTGACCAAGTAGTTCCATTTTCGATCAAAAAAGATTAATTTTTAAAGGAAACTATAATAGCTTATATTTTAATCAAAATCTATTTTAATTTTAAATCAAAAACAGTTAAATAGAGAAAAAAGACAATTTTCTAAACAAAAACATGCATTTTTAACTAAATATTTGAAATTTTAGTTAAATAATTTAATCTTCAACAAGAAACAAATAATGTTCAACAAAGTAGTTAATTTTTCGTCTAAAAAGGTAATTCTTGAGCGAAAAACCTTAATTTTTAACCAATTAGTTTATACTCATACAAAAAAATATATTTTTAATTAAAGAAATAGTTTAATTTTCAATTAAAAAATTTAATCTTTAAGGAAAAAACAGAACTTTTAAGAAAAAAATTAAATTTTTAGCGACCAATATGAATCTTCAACCAAAACTTTGAATTTTCGACAACTCGAAAAGTTTAATTTTTTCTTTAAAAATTAATTTTCAAACAAAAATAAAAAAAAGTTTTTAACAAATTAGTTGAATTTTCCACCAAAAAAATGAAGTTTTAACAAAATAGTACAAATTTTGACCAAGTAGTGAAATTTCAATAAAAAAGGTGAATTCTCAAAGGAAACTAGAATAGTTTATATATTTTTAAAAATCTTTAAATTTAAATTTAATAACAGTTGAATTTTAACAAAAACGACAAATTTCTTACAAAGAAAAGTAAATTTTAATAATAATAATAATGATA
>JAAAKG020144415.1:0-11128 GCA_010014905.2 Druon quercuslanigerum
CACAAAAAGTAGTGGATTTTCCTTATCCAGCCTTAGGGAAAATTCCCTGATTTTTTCGAAAAATTCCACAAAATGTAGTGTAATTTCCCTAATACGCCTTAAGGAAAATGCCCTAAATTTTTTATAAAATTCCACAAAATTTGGTGAATTTTCCCTATTGCGCCTTAGAGAAAATTCCCATATATTTTTAACAAAATTCCACAAAATTTAGTGAATCTTCCCTACTACGCCTTAGGGAAAATTACCTACATTTTCAGTAATATTCCATAAGAATATAGGGACTTTTCCCAAGTCTGTTGTCGGAAAAAATTCAAACTTTATTTTGTAATATTGCACAAATTATTTTATGGAATTTTCCCCAAGGCACACGATTTTGGGGAAAATTCCCTCGAAAATTTTTTACAGTGTAGTAAATAGGCTACGAAGATGCACATACTTGTCAACTTGTTCTATTCTCTCATCTTTTAAGACAGTGTTGCGTGATGACGAAGAAGAGGGCGTTATATGGAAGCTTGGAGAGAATAAAGGATGACTTCACATGAGTAGAAATGAATATGCAGTAAAGTTAAGGAAAATATCAGAAACAAAAAAAAAGTAAAGGCAAAAGAACATCGGATACGTTGGGCAAAATAGATTGAAGGTTTGCAGTGGGATTGCAAGAGGAAAGGAAAGAGTTAGTGAAAAATTAGGTTTAGAAGATCAGGAGAGAATTGCACGGAAGGTATGAAAATGCAAAGTAGTAGAAAAACAAGAAGAGACGAGAAATATTATGATGGAGACCAGGATAGATGAAAAAAGGATGAGAAAGAGTAAGGGCAAGGTTACCAAGAGATTGCAAATCGCAGGTTTAACATGTAAAGGTCAAGCATGAAATAAGTAGGACAACAGGATTAATAGTAGAATGTTCGTAATCATTTAAGCGTACGCTCTAGCCTACGCGTACGATGTAGTTCTGTTACTAGATGGTGATAAGGTTATTTTCTGTTACCTAGGTTTTTGGTTTTGAAGAAGGTGCAGGTGAGAAAAGAATCAAATGTATGAGTAAAGTAAGGGGCCGAGTATGAAATATAGGAAAGAGAAGGTTTAATGACGATTGACAGATGAGGGTTTGGTTGTTTTATGCATTGGTTGTTGCTGTGTTATGTTATTGACTGGAGATCTGGGGATGGAAAGAACGTAGGAAGGTGGAAAGTATGCATGACAGATTTCTGAGATGGATAGTTCAATTTAATTGGGGTTGTCCAGGATACATGATAAGAGCAGATTTAGGAGGGAAAAAATGGTGATTAGAAAAATTAAGAAAGTCCGTAGATGTGAAGTGAAGCTGAAAAGGGGAGAGAGGAACAGAATAGCATGAACAGGCTCAGACAAGATTCCGAACAAGGATACGAGAGGCAATTTGGGAAATTTGAAATGGGAGGAAGGAAGGAAAGAAATAAGGAGGGCTTATGGATTCGAGATAAAATAGATACGACAAAGGGGTGTCGTAACTGGAATATTTACAAAAATAAGAAACGAAGAAAAATGGAGTAGGGTTACCGCTTACAATGGGGGAAGGAGTGCGATCTTATAGAATATAGATATTGGATGAATAAAGAGGAGAACCTGTGTATAGTGTGCGAATACAAAATGGAGTCACAGCTACATGCATTAGAGAAATGCACAGGAGAGGAAAATGAACAGTTGAGTATAGATGATTGTGTAAGATAGATTTTAGATGGTAATCGACAGGGAGTGACGTGGATGAAAAAATTTGATCTCAGAGAAAGCAAGGGGAAAGAGCAGAACCAAACGGTTAATGCTGTTCAAAAAAGTTAGCTAGCCAAAAGCTACACATATATATATATATATATATATGGCAGTTCCTAAAGATAAATCAAAGATAAAGTTCAGATTGTATGAAAAAAGTTTAATTCATAGAATAATTATATATATATATATATATATATTTTTTTTTACCGCGGAGAAAAGTACAAAATCATTTTTTAATACTATACATTAGTCACCGGAATAATAATTCTACAATTGATTATTTAAAAAAAACAGTTTAGTCTGGTAGATATCTTAATTTCAACTCTGTTCATCCGAGTTGCCACAAACAAGTTGTAGCTACATATTTATTTTACAGAATGCACAAAATTTCGGATGCTGAATTAAGAAAAAAGTAGCTAGATTTAATCAAGAAAATTGTAAAGGAAATCACTGTCCGGAAAATCTTGTAGATAGCAGTTCAAAAATTGAAACTTATAGTTTATACAATTCTGAATCTATCAGAAAAAAAAGAACCAAATAACAAATATTCTACTTCTCATAAAATAACTTTACAGTATACCCATATATAAAAGGTCTTTTGGAAAAAATGTAATAGTAATTTGAAAAAGAATATCAAACTTTTTACAGACCAATCAAAAGTTTTTTCACATTTTTTAATCAAATAAAGATATGCCATCTGAGAGAAATCGTTCAGGTGTTACAATTAAATTTAGAGAAAATTAATCACAAAGCTTTTTAAGAACACTATTTTATCAACGTTTGAATTTTAGAAAATGTGCCCTTCGACCGACAAAAAATCCCTTCCATTTTCTCGAAGCCTGATAATAATTTTCAACAAAAACTTTTTTCATTGATTCAGTAAATCAATAGCTAGAAATGAAATTACTGAAAAAAATTAAAAAATGGACTTATATCGCCGTTTAAATGTGGGAAAACGTGCCCTTCAAACACAAAAAAATTCCCTTCCATTTTCTCGAAGCTTAATAATAATTTTCAATCAAACATTTTTTCTTGATTTATCAAATCAATTGCTAGAAATTAAATTATTTTTACATTTTCATCCTCTTATATTCTCGTCCTAATGCGAAGGTATTGGTTTTATATAAAATTTCACTTTGTCGGTTGTCATCAAATCTCCACGTTTTGAGTCGGCTTGAGTCAGAAAAAACGATTTTAGGAAGGTGTCTGTCTGTAGTCCGTGGTATGTAGTCTATAGTCTGCATCCTGTAGGCATGATAACTTTCCAAACATTGATCAGATTGGATTCTGCTTTGGCACACTTTTTTAAGGCCTACAAAGAAATAACGGGTTCGTGAACCAGCTATTTTGGACAAAAATTCAAAAAGTGAGCATATTTTCAAAATATTTGAGACCACGTTCTTTCAACGTTTAAAAGTTCTATGTACGTATATCCATAGTACTCAGTTAACTCAAAAAATTGATCCCAATGACTTTTTTCTGTAAAACGAAAATTATCAGAGTTAAAGCATTTTCAAAATAAACAAATAAAATAATCATTTTAAGCCAAAAGAAGCATGATATAAAATAAAATTGAATATTTTCAAAAAGGTGAAAATTCAAATTTTGATCATACAAAAAACGAATCAACTAAAATTGCGCACCCTGAAAAGAGCTACTCATTTGTCATGAATCACTTTTTACTAGGACGCATAATTTTTATTTTTAGTCCCAAAAAATCATTCAAACTTTTCATGAATAATGTTTGATCGGACACGTAGTTTTTGTTTTAATCGTAAAAAATAAAATTCAAAATAAAAAAATGAAATTTTTCGAAAAAAGACACAAGGTACGAACTAAAATTAACAGACAACAGTTGTTCACCAAAAAAAGATCTATTTTGTTATTAATCATTTTTAGGTAGGACTAGTAGATTTTCTTTCAATCGTAAAATATAAAATTCAAAATTCAAAAATAAATTTGTGAAAAAACGACAAAAAAGACGAACAAAATTAAAAAACAAAAGTCGTTTAACCAAAAAATATCTACAAGTTCGTTATAAGCTCTGGTTATAAGTAGATATTCACCACATTTTTACATTGCATATAAACAAATTAATTTTATGGAAAAACGACACAAGTTGCAATAAAATGTTTAATAATAATGTTTATTGCAATAGAATGCGCATTTTTTAAATTACAAAAATAAGACAATTAAAATACTTTTGATCCAATACTAATGCTTATTATGAATGGTAAAATATAAATTTATTGAAATGATATACATTTCTCAGGATGACTAAGAATAAAGTCGAATACAAAATAAGGAAACAATATTAAAGAGGTAATTAAAAATAAGATCTGTACTTGATTCTGCAATATCAGAATAAATAGCCCCAGACCGAGGTACATAAATAAATATAATATAATATAATATAATATAATGATGAGAATCTATTCGTTAAAACCGAAGGAGCTTTAACAAAAGACATTTTACAATCACCAAATGACATTTGTCAATGCTTTCACCTTTAATTTTAAATGGCTTTTGCCCAAATGTCGGGTCAATACAAAGAATGAGCGCGTAGCGCGAGGTTAATGCATGATCGAGCGCGAAGCGTGAGACAAACATAATATCGAGCGCGCAGTGCGAGAACCAAAAGTCGTGCGCCCTAAGCGCGCTCAAACTTGCTAGCAAAGCGATTTTTTACCACGGTTCAGAACTTTAAAAACAGTGCGATTCGGGCGCATACGTTTATCTCGAAAGTATTCTTTAAAAGTTTTTTGCATAACGATAAAGCCCTCATGGAGTGCTGTTTCTCAACGCTTAATGTAAACAAATGGCTGTCAGCTGTCTGCAATATTTCCATCAAATTTTAATATTATAAAAGCTCTCTTACCGTTTTTATAATCGATAAAATATTTTAGCACTTTGCCAGTTATTATCTTGAATGCGGTTTTATATTCTCTCTAAATATTATTAAGGAAGATTGTTTCACAGAGAAAATCCGAAATAATTATTCGATTGTGGATGTTATACGCATTTCTTAATATTTGATATATGACATTATTTGTAGATCAGTAAAGATTATGACTGAATCGATTCGGTGAGTCACTTCTTCTCTTGAAATGCCCGTTTACAATTCTGATTAGGTATTGATGTCGTTGGTCTCATATGTTCTAAACTTCCTGGTTGAATGTGGAGTCTCGAATTCTCCTCAATTACATAGTCATTAACTCGCAATTGTCTCTTTTAGAATAACTTCGTTACGTTGACTTGGATTCCACAATAGCAACATTCCACTCGTAGATCTCAACACAGATAGGCTTTTAGCGTATTAGCAAGCACAATGTGACAATGGGAAGCCGCCGCGTCGGGAATAGCAATGCCGCCACTCTATCCACTTCCCATACAACGGTCGCGGACGCCTCGGCAAACTGCAAATAGCCAGGCGAAACACGTATTTCATAAATGCCACCCACCACCCCCGAGCTCGCACCACTCCCATGGGAAAATCGCAGAGGTGGCTGTTCAAGATTTTCCTTTCTGCGAAATTGCGAAACTCAAAGCCCAATATTCCACTGCACGGGAATTCGCGAAAAACGAAATTCCTATCTGCATTCTCAATCGCATATATACTATACAGTACACATCCTTATAGCGTGAATGCCTCTATGGAATAAAAACTCGAAATCTAAATATTACTGCCCAATATTTTTGGAAGTTTTCTCATATACGTATGTATGCTTGTTAAGAATCGTAACAGTGATAAGAATGAAGCTCGTTTCTGAGATATTTCTCCAGTTATTTTCCTGCCTTCTTTTTCTTAATCCGTTCGCCACTGGGTAAGTTGCACCTGCCCCTCCCACCCCATTCATTTCATCTTTTAGACTGCCTCTTTTCACCCCAAATAATAGTGTCTATTTCTATCGCTTCAACAGGAGCGAGAGGAGCGCAGTGTTGAGGGCAGTGATGAGGGCAGTAGGCAGCACAGCGTCATGTTTTGCGCCCTTTTCCATTTGTATTTTTTTAAGATTCTTGCAAATGTCCTGGCCTGAATGTTTCTTGAAGTCTAAAGAACTATATAAGGAAGCGCTCAGTTTTTAAGTGATACCCACTTTTTATATTAATTTATTACAATTAAAAGTATTGAAATATAGTTCATGTTCAGACAGTAAAAGTAGTTATGTCGTTAATTCTTGTAATTTAAAATTCCCGTCATATTTTATTTGGTTTTCTCAAAAAGTAAGTTTCGTATATAATTTGGTTCCTATCTATTTGAAAATCTTCTACCGCTTCAAAACGAAAAAAAGGAACTAGTTTTGGAAAAATCCCCTATCACTCTAAACTCAAATTTCTCATCCTTATTTAAAATCAAAATAAAATCTTCTTTCTCATGAATCATCCCAGCCAACACAAATCGACGGTATTCCAGTAGGTCCTTTGTAAAAGTTCTTCCAAGATTCACGGCCAAAACTTGAGCGGGCAGTTGTCGTGGCGGAATATCTTGTAGCGGACTACCCCCTTTTTCCCGGAAGTGTCTTGCAAGCGTATTTTTGCTAGTTTTACACTGTTTCAAAGAAAAAATGAAAAAAATAATTACCGATAAGGGTTTGCACAATTTCGTTACAACTTATTTATAATTAGTAAATACATCGAATTTTAACAGAAATATAACAAATAAAATTTCGCATGCATGTATCGCAGGGATTTGAACCTTAAACTTATCTACTCATTAATCTAATAATAATTATTATGATCATTTTTTCCATTAACTTTTTTTTCGAAATTCTTTATGTCGCAGATTATAATTTTGTATACAATTTTTTAAGATAATTGGCCTAATGATTCGTCATATTTATCTTATGAAAAAATATTGTCGTATAAGCCATTAAATTTGTTCGGTAATAATTCTCATTATTTTTAATAATGAACAATTTTTAAAACATGATTACATATTTTATCACGCAATTTATATTTTAAAGTTTAAAATTTAACTGTAATTTTAAATTGAGTATCTACATTATAGGTTAGATCTAATATTAACTGCACAAATTTCATTTTCACTTTGTTATGCTAAATTTAATGGGCCAAAACTTAATTATAACTTTTGAAAATTTATTTCAAATGTGTATAGAGGTTTAAATATATTTTAAAAGTGACAACTTTTAAAATAAATTAAAAGAAGTAACTACATAATCGGATATAATTTTAGTTTATATTTGTATTGATTTCAATAATTCATGAAACAGTTTCAATCTTTAATAATAAGAGACGTTTAACTAAATGTGTATGTACGCTTCAAATTTTTCTAACAAAAAAAAAATTAAATATGCACATATATGAGCATGAAATAATAATAAATTAAAGTTGATGTAAAGCATTGGTGTTTTCAAAAGTTATAGAATATTTAAAAAAATTGTATTGTAAATAAATTTACCCCGTACGAAAATTTGTTCCAAGGATATTTAGTTTAATTATTAAAATATAAAATAACACTTTTAAGTTATTAAATAAAAAATTGAAAGCGCCATAGAATGACGATGATGGAATGGTCGATATGATGTTGTTTATAGGGGAAAATAACAGGAAAGGTACCCGAAATTTTGAGTCCAGAACAGACCTCCGAGGTCAAACAACTAGTCCACTGAGTGCTTTTTGAATTTGAAATTTCAGAAACACACTTTTCGAGAAAAAACATATAAATTTGGTGAGTAACATTAGGGCACACATTAAACTTCGAGTTAAAATATAAAAATCGCCCACTTCCAGGCACTTCTGGGAAATAAATATAATAAAAATGGACAGAACATAGATTAAGTATGATTTTCCAGAAAACCCCAAAAGCGATCATTTAGATTTGTGTTCACAAAACCGCAAATGTCTCTTAAACTGCGATCGACCTACATGGTAAATTTTTGTGAGGAATTACATATATTATAATAATTAATCAATATTCCAATTAATAATTCTATAATATTCATCATATCGCGAAATGGTTGGTAGGTCTTGCATTTTAATGAAGATAAGATATCCTTAACAATTCCCGTAGCGGGAAATGTGAGGGCGACCTTCTTTTTCAACGCTGGCAAGATTACCCGCAAAGATCCCGCCAAGTTTCAGGATGGAATTAAAAAAAAGGAAATGGAAAGATATCAATTTTTATAAATTCCCCGGAAACTAGTTGAAATTCTCGACAGTTTTTCGACATTTATTAAAAATGATGCAAGTATTTGAAGTTCTGAAGAAATAATAGAAGGTTATGAAAAGTAATGTACTTCATGACATTACATCACAATTTATGGAAACATTTCCAATTGAGTGGACATTTTCAGAAACTTTGGACAGAAATACTAATTTTCCCATTTTTTACTAATCTGCTGAAGTCTGTAGCCTTTCTTAGTATACATAATAAACCAACCATGAATCTGGCAGTTCTAGTTATATCCCTACTTCCCCCTTCATTGACAAAGTTTTATAGTACTGACATTATAACTAGACTTTCCAGCTTACGTCAAGTGGCTACTTAATTTGGACTAAATTTTAACTCGCAAACTGAAATTTTAACATCTTGTTGTTAGTTGAGCGTACACTTTCCTGAATGGAGACAGGGTGCTTAGAATGTTAGAAGGTGAATGAACTTAAGGAAAGAAAATTACGAGAAACTATGCGCCTATGGAAGCTAGTTATTTTATGTGCACTTGAAACAAAGAAGAAGGAATGCAACATTAGAGAGATGAAAAATTGGAAGTTCAAGAACGGCCTTCAAATATGGCCAGGAGTAAATAGTTAATTACATATTAGTCAAGGGCTCGGTCTAATTATGATTGGGAGGACAAGGAAGCAGGCCATAAAGCATGGATTTGACGAGGGTCGTTCCAAAAAGCAGTCCTCATATTTTATAAATTGAAGAGAAAAGTTTAGGGAGGAAAAAATTGGGCAGGGATATTTTCGTGTGCATCTCAGGACATGAATGCACCATGCAACTTCCCCTGACTAGTCACTTTAGTGTGACACAAGTGTGAATGACGAGGCCTTTAGTGGGCGGTCCTCTACCTTCCGTGGAGATGGCACCGTTGCTGCAGTTCGTGCGCTTCTGGATGAAGATGCTCGGTACACTTTAATGGATATTGTTAAAAACCTTATCCAAGTCTTCAAATGACCTTATCCTCGGGTTATCAAATAGTTTCTGAAAATTTTAGTGCTGAAAAGTGTGTGCAAGCTGGGTACTGAGTCCCTTGACAGACGAACACAAACAGAACAGTTTGGATTCTATTGACAGGTTCTTACTTTCATGCACTCCCCAGACCTTGCTCCGACTGATTTTTACTATTCCCCTACCTCAAGAATCATCTAGGTGGAAGAAAGTTCCGTACGCGTAACTTTCTCGTAAGTGTCTTACAATTTTTTGAGGACACAGATATGGCTTTAAGGTGACGAAGTAATGACAGTTTTGCACCTCCGAGAGGGCTAAAAACATGGAAAAGTACTTTAAACTAATATTTTGAGTACAATCGCTGTAGCTCCATTTTAAGGTCTTAATACATCTCCTCCTTCTTATTCTCCTTGGCAATAATGTTATAGTCAGCCGGAGCCGAGAATACGATCACAAATATAGTTCGTTTCACGAAAAGTTGGTGGTAAATGTCAGCACTCAAGTGTAAAATGGAGACTGCTGTCTGAAAAGCGTAGTTCCAGAAAATTTGGCACTTCTCATTTTGGATATTTTACTCTATCACGCTCGGAGCATTCGGCAGGGCGGAATCACTCACCAATAAAATAAGTGCGACATGGATTTTAGTAAAGCATTTGTAGCATTATATCAGTAGAGTGTGACAGGGTAAATTTCACATACCTGTCACATTGGTTTTAAATTCGGACAAGTAAACTTGGGAACAAATTATCGTGAACATGGGCAGAAGTCACACCCCGACCACAGAGCACTCATCAAAAATTGTAAACCCTTTTTATTTACTCTTCTGTACGTGCTTAATTTCATGTTGAACTAATTTCCACCTGTCAAATCTCAGAGGATAACAACAACACCACGGAAGCAAGGGATGAGTTGTCACTGCTAAGGTTTTGCAGAATTTACCCCTATCTCTGACATCCTATGTTTTTGGTTCCTGACCCCAACATGAGATGGTGGCCCTCAAACACCTGCACCATGGATTCTTTATTTGGTCGTCAATTCGCAATTCTCTCTCTACTTTGTTGCCGAGATACTGGCTATGGTCGAAGTCAACGTTGGGCCAGCATGATTCCAGAAGGGCATGATCATCTTTGTCCCCCTACGAATCTCATGTTAGAAAGACGTAGCACCACAGACTCACGGCCGATTATACAACCCTGATATTATGGACTCGGCCTAGTCAATCTAGGGGTTAACCAGGGTCTTGTCTGCATGAAGTCTTTCATTGGACATTAAATGTTCTTAGAATCAATGAATGATTTCATGGAACCCACTTCCGAGACGTAGCAATGTATATTGGAACTGATGCGCATGTGTGCCCAGGACAGGTCGAGATTGGGCTAATTGTCACGTTAGAGTAACGCCACAGTTTAGATAAGTACAGTTGCGTCACTCAATGCTTGTAAACCGTCCCGAATTTTCTAGTGCGCATGTGCGAATCTGCACTACCAAGAACATGGCGGCCACCGCGCGGGGCGAGAGAGCTCTTTAACTGGCTTCGCTATTTACGTTCGCAACATGTACTTGAAAAACAATTTTGTTTCGTGTGACTTGAAAAACAGTTTTTCAACTTTTAGTATTACAAAATTTATCTACTAAAATCGTGAAGAAAATAAAGTTTTCACTTGAAAATGAAAAGGAAACGAGGAGGATTTCACTGTGCTCACAAAAATTGTCAAAATGTCAGCGGACGAGATACTAACATAAGCTTCTTTCGATTTCCAAAAGATGCTAAAAGGTACGTTTTATGTTTTTTTTTATTAAATCTCCTTTTATCTTTCATTTTTGGATTTCTTACTTTTTTCAAGCAAACTGTGTGCAAAATAACCTACAAAAAAGTTGTACCTCCTCGTGTTTGGAAAAGTTTTCACATTTTAAGATGTTGAGAATGAGAGAATGAGTTTGAATGTTTGAATTTGTCGAAGATGATGTTGAACAAAACTTCTTGCAAGGTATCACATTTAATGACATTCAAGAATCGGAAATCAAAAAGTTGACGGAGAAAAATGTTTTTACATATGTCTGTGGTTATGTAACAAAAAGATGCCTGGAAAAGCATTCGGGCTTATTAGAGTTCTGAAAATAATATATTTGGTAAATTATGTATTCCTGGCTCTGGTTTGATCTTATATTTGGAACAACTTGAAAATTTATTTTTCGAAAGATTTTATGATATTGTTAAAAATATGAATATCATTCAATCCT
>JAAAKG020144417.1:0-11128 GCA_010014905.2 Druon quercuslanigerum
TATATATATATATATATATATATATATATATATATATATATATATATTTTTAGAATTAATCAGAAAAAAAGAAGTCATCTTGAAACATATGCTGGCAAACTTATCATTTCTATAATTTTAGATGAAAAGTAAAATGTTCTGTATAAAACTCATCTTGCTGGCTAAAAAATTTAACAGTTTTTTTATAAAATTTAACTGTTTTGTAAAAAATTAATTTTTTTTGAGCAAATGAATTTTTCGTAATTAAAATTTAAGTTTTGCATGTAGTTTAGACGTTTGTCTTTCTTAGTGTAAAAATTAAAGCATTTAGTGAAAAATTTATGTAATTTATTCAAAATAATTCTCTAATTTTTTACTATTAAAAATGTAACTTTTTAATTCAAAATTTATGAACTTTTCTTTAAAAATCAAAGTTCTTTATTGAAAATTTAACTATTGGTAGAGAATTCAAACATTTGGCTGCAAAATGGTATTTTTTGGTTAAATTAAATTGTAGTTTATTTTAAATGAAAATGTTTTTTAAGAATATAAAGTATTTCACTGATTTATGGCCAACTTGATTTCAGATGAAGCCCTAAATAAATTTAATAAAAAAATGCAAGTGTTAAAAATTACTTAATATAGGGTGTTAGGGCAAGGGGTTAAAACATACAAACCGTAACAATAAAAATAAAATTACGTAATTTATGCTGGCCAGCTCCTAATAAAAAGCCGTATAAATTTAAATACTCGCATTTAAAAATATGTAAATCAGATAAGTACACTCATTAGATTACGTAAATCGCCTTACATAAATGAATGCTTTGGATGACCTCAGATTGAAAAAAAAATTGCATCCGTTATAAATCAATAAATTATGTAAAATATAGTATAATGAAAAATGTAATTTTATGAACATTATTTATTATTGTTAGATAAGACTTGTTTTAAATCAATTTAACCAACGAACGAACGTGCAACTGATGACGAGTGTAAAAATTAGACTTAAAAATTATCTTTTAAAATTATTTAAATTTGCCCTAAATTTTTTTCCGGAAAATTAAAAAAATTAATTGATTTTTAAATCATTTTTAATATTCTCTTAATATTAATTTCCAAATCAACATTTTTCGAAATTCTCACAGAAATCTTAGATATAATGCATTTTTTTAGACTTTCGAAACCCTTTAAAATTCTACTATTCCCTTAAAAACATTTTTTGCGAAAGTTCAGGAAACTATTTGAAATGATTTAAAAACTTGTTCAAATATTCTCTTAACTTCATTCAGTCAAATAAAACAACCTTTAAAATTTTTCCAGAAATCTTAATGGTCGTGCATAACATATGTTTGTACTTTTTGTTTAAAAATTTATTTGTTTGACGAATTTTTTTCTGCTGTTAAACATCTAGAAAATGTAACAGTTTGATAGTAAATTGAAGTGTTAAAAATTTAACTATTTCACTGCAAATTTATTTTTTTTATTTTGAGTAGAAAATAACTTTTTTAAAGTGAAAATTTAATTATTTTATTTTTTCTTCAAATTTTATTTTGTTTAGTTTATACTTAAAATATTTTGATTAAAACTCATGTATTTGGTTAAGAATGTTACTATTGGTTTAAAAATTAATGAATATTTTTGAAAAAATGTTTTCTTTGATAATTGAAATTGAGTATTTCACTATTTGGTTAAAAATTTTGAAGATGAATTTTGAAGATGAAGAAAACCGGGCTGAGAAGCTCACCCTGAAGGACTCCACATTCCATCATGGTTGATTGAAGGGAAAGCTCTTTTGAAGGCAATAAAACACGCGTAAACCTTACGACTAGGAATGGAAAGATGAATCTGTACGATGGAGCTCAAAACAAAGCTATGATTCATACAACCTCTGGCCGCCGTAAAACCTGCCTGTAATTCCGACAAACGCTCACACGCATTCATCCACGCCACCAGTCTGTCGAGGAGGACCCACGTGAATATTTTAGCAATTACGTTCACTAGAGCAATGTCTCTATATGAGGCTGGATGATTTTTGTCACCCTTTTTTAATAGCATGCACGTAACGATATTTGCCCAATTGAGGGGACCTTCTTATTCTCCCAGACCCTCCTGAACAAACATTTAAGGTAGTCCACTCCTAAATTCGGAAGCGGCCTTTAAAATTCCGCTGAAATGCCATCTTCCCCGGTTTACATTTGCGTATGGCATCAATTATTTTTCTGCTTTAAAAATGGACCCACGTAGGAAAGGGTGTGCATTCACGGATCAAGCAACGTCAAGTCTAATTTTAAGAGGGTAGAACGAGTTTGCGGAGTCTATTATTTTTTCAAAAGTTCAATAATTTGGTAGAAATCTCGTATTTTTGGCTTAAAAACATTTTAAGCCATTTTTGATAAAAACTTTATTCTTTATTGAATAAAACACCTTTTGCGTTTGAAAATTTAGCTCTTGTCAAATACTCGTTTTCTGATCTTTATCGCTTAAAGATGCAACCTTTGGTTCGAATTCATCTTTGTGTTTATGAGAAAACTATTTTGTAAAAAAATGGTCTCTTTTGGTTTAAAGTAATTGTTTTTCATTTGAAATAAAATTCATTTCTCTTTTGGAAGTTTTGGACACTAATAAAGGGGGTAGGTACTTCCAAGTTTGAGGAAAAAGCCTTTCTTAATATATGTATAGGCCCTTAAAAAGAAAACTGTTTCAAATCAATATAGAAATGACATTAAATCACAATAATAATTCTGAAATTAGTAATAACCGTTGCTAAAAACAGTTTTTGTGGTAAAATGTTTAAATTTAAAGGTTGCTTTTAAGGGTTTGTAAATAACTGTTATGGTCGTTGCAATATCATGGAAAATTTATTATATGCCTATGATGTTTTTCATATAATGAATTCCGTACAATCGTTCAGCGATTTTAAATCAATTATTATAGAAAATCATTACAAGAGACTTTTTATAGAAATAAGCAACCTTGAAAGTTTTTTTTTAAATGAAAATAATTTATTTAATTAACGTAGAATATTTCAGGCAATATTTCAGGGATTTTAGAGGATCGCTAATTACTTAAAAGCTCTACTTTATTTTGGAAGTTTCAAATGATTTTAAGTCACATATTTCAACAGAGTCTAAAGAATTTTGCAATGTGAAAAGAATATCAAATAATTTCAAAGGTTTTGTATTTCCAAAAATTTGAATATCAGTTTTAAGAGATTTCTACAGAGACCTTAAGGTATTTCAGGAAATTGCGCAAGATTTGAATTGAATTCATATTCAAGTGATTTCAAATGATTTCTACTTATGTTAGTCAAGATTCAAAGGGTTTTATTGAACTGCCAAAGATGTCAATGAATTTCGAGACAACTTTTAAAATTAAATTAAATTAAATTCTAATAGATTTTTAATGATTTTCGAAATGTTTATCAACGTAGTGAGGGTAATTGTTAATGCTTACCTCAAACTTTTGTGTAAATTGACATATTTTGTCTGCAACTGGCAAGGCGTCACATTTTTAGATTTAAAAGAGATGAAACAACCGAGGTCTTTTTTCCGGGGTTTGAATAAAATTGTAGCGCGGAGTTTGACGTCTACTCCAACAAAGTTTTCTCCTTGAATGTTGTTAAAGGCAGTACAAATTCTACGTCCATGAATGAATCTGTAGTAAGAAGGTAGAAAGGCATCAGCTGTATAATCGAAGATTATTCCTCATGTGCAGCTCGAGTATATCAGGAAACAAAGATCTGTTTGAAGCTCTATCATCAATTGTTAAAGTTTTACAGCTAGACTTTCTAGGCATAGTAAACATCGATTTAATAAAGGCCCTTCTAGCCGATCGATCAGGTAGAATCCATTAGGTTTGCCTCAAGGTTCCGAGAGTGAGCTGAACACCATTATAAAGACAACATCGATGATGAAGATGATTAATTAGAAGATAAGTCAGCGTTAATTTAGAGCTAAGAATGAGAGGATGTTTTTCATCAGAATTCAACCTGCCTTGTACATGAAGCACTTGTTGTGAATGTAAATAAAGCGCTAAACGAACAAGCTGCTTTCGAAATGAAGATGTTTCTCTCATAATAGAGCCTTCATGTCTGCCCAAAATAGAATTGATGTTCATGTCGAAACCATTCTAGGTGAGTTTTTTAAATTCTGGTGGTGCAAGGAATAATGTCCTTAAACTGGATTCTGAAAAACCATGTTGGCTAAATCGTTGTATTCAGATTAATGTTCGCTCCTGTAATTCCACTTTAGGAATAACTGATTCTGTAATTCGTGGTCAAAGATCTGGAAACAACAACCAATTTCGACCTTGCGACCAAAGAGAAAATGATGAGAGCCCGACTTGAATCCCATCACCCGCGTGTGGTTATTTTTTTCCAAAATCATCGATGCCCTATTTCCAAACTTCCGGCGCATGCGCATCTGCACCAACTGTGAGAAACCATTTTTATAATGAGTATTTTTCTCGCAAGTTCTTCTCCACTGAAGTCGTCAGTCCCTAGTTTTTATAAAACTAATAGATTCTTCGTAATCGAAAGTATTATTCCATATTTGCTTTATGGAAATTCATGATTTTGTGCTGGACTTTAGTCGATTTTGCTCAGGAGTTCCATAAGACTGAATGTTAAACTTACACTTTTGCGGTAGCGACTTTTTCAAAAATGATTTCGTCTTCCATAGTATTTCTTTTTTTTTTAAATGAATTTGGCATACTTTCTTAGCATAATCTACAAGTTTCAGTTTTTTTTTATTTTTCTCTTCTGGTCAGAAATAGCACACGTAGTGGGAGAACCACAATTAGTGAGCGTGCCATCCATGCGATTACGGCTTAAGGGGAGCTTTCACTTATCGGACGCCAACCTATCGGACTTGTATCCATAAAACTCAACTGTTTAAGGAGATAATTCTACAATATTTTTCTTCATAATAAAAAAAAATTTTCAATACAAGGAAAGAAAAATATTACAAAAAATAACACGTCGGAATTTGAGGGTAGGATGAGTGAGGATATGGTCACTCGCATATGCAGGTGACATAGTGCTGCTAGCAAATAGAGAAGAGGCTTTAAAGAAGATGATGAGGAGGTTGAGCAGATACTTACAAAAAAATAGAATAAAGTTAAATGAGGAAATTTGAAGGTTATGGTGTCCAGAAAAGGAGGTTGGAGATATAAGGGAGGAGAGTGGAAGTGGAAGGGAAAAGCGGTACAGGAGGTAAAAGAGTTTTTGTACCTTGGATTAGCAAGGAATCCGAGTGTGTTTATGGAAGAAGGAGAACAGAAAAGGAGGATGGAGATATAAGGGAGAGGAGTGGAAGTGGAAGGGAAAGCGTTACAGAAGGTGACAGAGTTTGTGTACCTAGGCTTCCTGTTTCGGAGGAATGGTAGAGTCGATGGTGGATGGTGGGTTATTTGGAATTGAAGAATATCGAAATTCACAGTTATCAAATTAAAAGTTCGCAAATATTACAATTTCTAAATCTAAAAAATTGCGAAATTAAAGACATAAAAAATTCTGTAATCTCAAACGAAATTGATTCCAATTCAAACTTTTTAGGCAAAAAAAATCTTAGGGTAAAGACATTGAAAACTATAAGCTTATATTAAGATAATAGAAACTTTAGTGGTAATTAATATTTGATTTATGAGTATCGTATCTTGTAGTAATAAGTTTCATTCAAAATTTATTGGGGAAATTCATGCGCGAAAATGAAAACTTATAATAAAATACCTATTGTTACCTTAAAGTACAAATATTATTGCTGCAATACAAAAAATATATGTTTTGTTTTTTTATTCCTAATTTTTGTTGTTAATGATCTGCAATATTTTTAGTGTTCAAAAACTAAATACCAAATTATTTTTGCGAATCATGAATAAATTTATTTTGGAATAAAACAAATAAAGATTTATCAGAATAACGACACATTGCGCTTAGTGGTTAAGAGATTTTTCAAAGCGAGATAAAATGTTTTGAACGCAAAACTGAATTTATAGTCTTCATTATTATTGCCTGTTTAATGATCGTCTTGTTTTTTTTTTTTTTTGAGAATGGATTTGTGAAGTGAAAAAATTTAATTTGCTCAAGATCTTATCTCCGTTTCAAAATTTTTTTTAATAGCAGGGTTTAAGTGTTTAAATTTATACTTCAAAATAAATTTGCTGAAACTTGATAAAATTTCATTTTTAAATATTTTATTAACTGGCCTTTAGTAATCTGATTATAAAACCCGAATGATAAAACTTAAAATAATTTAATTATACTATAAATAATATTGAGAAAAGATGTCGAAAACGTAATATAAAAAATATGAAAAAGCAGGTCACTATTACAAGTATATTTGAATTTATTTGAATAATTAAAACAAATTATTTTTAAGAGTTTAATCACATTTTAAAGAAATTTTATCGAGATATGGAAAAAGTTCATTAAAAGGATAAGATAAACTAAATTTAAGAACAAAAAGAAATGATATGATTCTCAAAATAGAAAATGGAAAACAGTTCACTGTACTGGTTCATGGTAAAGTAGTTTGTGATATCTTTTATTTATGATAAAAGATATCAACAATCTTAGTAAAAATTTGAATTTTTTACAATAGTATTCAGATCTTTCAGAAATTTTTATTAATTGAAGATGATCGCAGAAGATAATGTTTAACCTAAAAGGACAAATTTTTAACCAAATAGTTGGAAACTTAAGAAAAATTAAATTAATTTCAAACCAAGCAGTTGCATTTTTAATAAAAAAAAGTAATTGAGTTCCGTCGAAAGAGATGAATTTTTAAAAATCTTCAAATCTGACACCAAATTTTCGGAATTCGCGGAATTCAATAAATTTATCTAATTCAGGGAATTCATGGGCCTCAAGGGATTCACGGATTTCAAAGACTTTATGAAATTTAAGAAATTCACGGAATTTACGGAATTCGAGGAATTAGGGGAATTAGCAGACTTCGTGGAAATTGAGGACTTCACAAAATTGATAGAATTTACGAAATTCATGAAATACAAGGAATTTGAAGAGTTCATGGAACACAAGAAATTTGAGGAATTGATGAGATTCAAGAAATTTACAGAATTGAAGGAATTCATGGAATTTGAGGAATTAATAAAATTTTAGGAATTCATGAAAGTCACAGAATTTTAGGGATTCATAGGATTTATGGAATTCAAGTAATTTACTAAACTCGCTGAATTCGCCGAATTTTCTGAAACAGCGAATTCATTGATCTCATGGTATTCAAGGAATTCGTACAATTCCATTAACTCCACACATTTAATGAATTCAGTTATTGAATTGTATTTCATTACCCTTGTGAATTCCATTAATTCCATGAATTCTGTTATTTCCGTGAATTCCATCAATTCCATACATACCATGAGTTTAATTTCGCGATTTTCATCATTTCCTCTAGTCGCGTGAATTCTGGGAATTTAAGAAATTCAAAACATTTGCGGAATTCAAGTAATTTACGAAATTACAGGAATTCATTGAATTCAATTAAATTCGCCGAATCCATGGCATTCATAGAATTAAAGATTCACTGAATTTACAGAATTCATGGAATTTAAGGAACTTGAGGGTTCATAAAATTTGAGGAATTCATGAAATTCATAGAATTAGAGGAATTCATTTAACTCATGGTATTCAAGGAATTCGTAAATTTGCATAAACTCCACACATCTCATGAATTTCATTTTTGCATTGTATTTCATTAACTTAGTAAATTCCATGAATTCCATAAATTCAATACATTCCGTGAGTTTAATTCCGTAAATTCCATCATTTCCTTTAGTTCCGTGAATGCTTTGAATTCATGAAATTCAAACATTTGAGGAATTTAAGTAATTAATGAAATTCCAGGAATGCATTGAATTCCATTAAATTTGCGGAATTCATGGCATTCATAACATTAGAGGAATTCACTGAATTTATGGAATTCACTGAATATACAGAATTCAAGGAACTCACTTAAACCACGGAATTCACTGGATTAATGAAATGCTCCAGATTTTTAGAATTAACGGAATGCAACCAATTTATAAAATTCAAGAAATTCAAGAAATTCCTGGGACTCGAGGGATCCATGGATTTCAAAAATTTGTGACATTCAAGAAATTTGCGGAATTTAAGGAATTTGATCAATTAAGGGAATTACTTGTATTCGTGGAGTTTGAGAAATTTACGAAATTGATGGATTTTACTAAATTCGTGAACTACAAGAAGTTTTATTAATTCATAATTCAAGGAATTTTAGTATGTCATGAAATTTGAGGAAGTCATGAAATGCACAGAATTTGCGGAATTCATGGAATTCACAGAATTCAAGGAATTTACTAAATTCGTGGGATTCGCAGAATTCGCTGAATCACGGAATTCATTGAACTCGCGTTATTCAAGAAATTCATAGAATTCCATTAAATCCACACATTCCATGAATTGAGTTAGTGCAATGTATTTCATTTACTCAGTGAATTCCATCAATTTCATGAATTTCGTGATTTCCATTAATTCCGGGAATTTCATGAATTCAGGCATTCATTAAATTCCATAAATTCGCGGAATTCATGGCATCAATAGAATTAAAGGAATTCATGGAATATATGGAATTTAAGGAACTCATTTAAATCAAGGAATTTACGGGATTTCTGGAATGCACCAGATTTTAGGAATTAACGGAATGCAACAAATTTATAAAATTCAAGAAATTCTAGGAATTCATGGGGCTGTAGGGATTAATGGATTGCAAGGAATTTATGACATTCAATAAATTCGCAGAATTTACGGAATTCGAGGAAGTAATGGAATCAGTAGAATACGTGAAAATTGAGGAAATCACGGATTTTATGGAATTTACGAAATTCATGAAACACAAGGAATTTGAAGAATTCATGGAATACAAGGAATTTGAGTAATTTATACAACACAAGGAATTCGAGGAATTCATGGCATTCAAGGAATTTATGGAATTCATGGAATTCAAGGAATTTGTGGAATTTATGAAATTCAAGGTATTTGAAGAGTTCATGAAATTAGAACAATTCATTAACCTCACAGAGTTTGAGGAATTAATGGAACTTACGGAATTCAAGGACATTACTAAATGCGTGGAATTCGCAGAATTAGTGGAATCACCAAATTCATTGTACTTACGGTATTCAAGGAATTCGTAGAATTTCATTAACTTCATACATTCCATGAATTCAGTTATTGAATTGTATTTCATCGACTCATTGAATGTCATTAATTCGATGAATTCCGTGAATTCCATAAATACCGTGAGTTCTGTTCCGCGAATTTCATCATTTTCTTTAGTTCCGTGAATTTTGTGAATTTTAAGAATTCCTTCAGTTCTGTGAAATCATTGTATACCGTAAATTCCATGACTTCTATGAATTCCTTGATTCCAGTGAATTGTTTTGATTGCTTGAATTCTTTGAATGCCTAAATTCCTTGAATACAAGGAATGCCTCGAATTCGTTAAATTCCATGAATTTATTGAATGTCGTTAATTCCATGAATTTCTTGAATTCCGTGAATTCTTTCAATTTCTTGATTTCTTTAAAGTTCTTTTATTCTTTGAATTCTTCAAAATTTTAAATTCCTTAAATTCAATTAAACGCATGAATTCCTTGTATTCTGTGCTTACCGTGAACTCCTCGAAGTCTTGGGTTGATATGAATTCCATAAATTCTAGGAATTCCACAAATTCCGTTAATTCCAGGACTTACTTGAATTCCAGGAATTCCTTAAATTCCAAAAATATGCGCGTTATATATTATATATTAATAAACGTGTTCGCTGCATCAGAAAACTCTTCTTTTTTTGCCAGAAACAAGCGTTTTGAGAAATTATTTACACGTTTCTTTTTTAATTTTTCGCTTCAACCGGTGTCGAGATACCCAGCATTTAGTATGATACAGAAGCGTTACTGGCTACTGGACCTGTATTATGAAATCCCAATACCTATGAGTTACCATACCAATGACAGCTTTTGAAAAATACTGAATTATAAATACTAAATAAAAAAATTACTAGATAAAAAATACTGATAGAACGTACTGTAGGGCTTCCTTACGTTTCGCAAATAAACTTCCAATACCTGTAGTGGATGTTTCCAACAGATATTTTTAACAGTGTAGCATAATTGAAGTCTTGGAATAGATAAAGTTGGATCAATAAAGTTCTGTTTGTTTTTCTATTCTTTCTTTAACCTATTAGCGGCTGTTGGTATAATTTTTCAAACTACGCGCTTTGTTCTCTGACAGATAGGCATAGAAGCTCAAATATTAGGTGCGGTCCACATACCACGTGTACAACTTTTTTTGGAAGGGGGCAGGATATGAATAGAGGAGAATCAGCAAATAAAAATTAGCTACGTGGAATGTAGAAAGCCCGATAATATCCATTTGAGAGAATCTTCTAGAAAATTCTATTTCTCTCTCAATCAGTATCATTTACTGTCGTTTGCTCTTACATACATTTGGTCATCAACTAATCAAAAAATGCGGATAGTCGCCTGGACTTTCTTACGCGCGTTTGCCGTTTTTCTTAATTTTATTGGTAAATATAACATAATGTAAAATCTTGTTTGTAATTTTATTTACTTAGAATTCAGTAAATTAACAAAAAACTTTAAAAGTGTAAAAACTGTCTTAATATCTTCCAGAAAATTTTCGACACTTCTGGAAACATGAAAATTTTCTGAAATTTTGTTTTAAACAAAAACTTCTAAAGTTAAAAATTATGAAAAACTTCATTAGGAACCTTTAAAAAAGTAATGCGTTTGATTGAAACCATGCAAATTCCTTAAAAAGATATAATATATTTGATTTGAATATTTAAAAATTTTCCATTTTTTTAATCATTTTTGGTGATTGAAAATCTTTTTAAGTATTCTTGAAATCCTTAAAAACATCAACATTTGATTTCAAAATCACATTGTGATTTGTAAATAATTGAGAACTAAAGAATGTTTAGAAAATCTTTTAAAAAAATGTAAATCTAAAAATGTTTGAAACATTTTAAGTAGTTTGCATCTAGAGTAAGAATACGCAGTATCTTAGGGAAAAACCAGTGCCGGATCATAGGGAGGGCTTGGTGGTGCTGAAGCACCGGGCCCCGCGCTAGTGAGGGGCCCCTTATTCC
>JAAAKG020144418.1:0-11128 GCA_010014905.2 Druon quercuslanigerum
AAACTTGCCCGCCGCGCTAACTACCGGTATGTGGTGGAACTAATCTCATGCCGTATCTAGGACCTAATATCTTTGATGGAACCAAAGATATTTATGGGACTGCGCCCAACTGCGTCCGAGAAAAATGGAGGAAACTGACACTTGATCTGTTGTTTTGTAACTTGTTTTGTTTTGGAATGAGATTTGAATTCTTCAAATCGTCTTCAAGATGGGAGACTTCATCGCGACCAACAATATGTGTGGGCAAAATCTTCTTCGTTTGATTTCTCGTGGAAATGCAATTATTGCGGAACTGATGCGACTAAAGGATTATATCCCACCAGTTTATAGGTTAGGTTTAATTTATTTCAAATAAAAATTGAATAAATAATCAATTAGAAAAGGAATTTATTTTAAATCTTTAAGTTACTGACGTAATTTACTGTTTATATTATACTGAGTATAAGAAAAACATTCTGCACGAAATCAGGAGTGTTCTTACTTCAAGAACAGATAACGTAGATTCCAATAATCCGTCACCATTTCTCTCTCTCTTTTTTAATGCGTTTATTTAACTGTGATTTGGACGAGACGGAACATCCGATTTTGTCATAAGATGTGGTTTTCATGAATTGTCAAAGAGGTGGAGGAACTGATATGACAGATACAGATAATACAAAAAAACTTTAGCGGAAAAATTCACATTTGTGTAGTAAATTTAAATAAATTCTGAATATATATAGTAATGGCCAAACTCTGAATTATTGACTAAAACAGAAAATCTTTCAAACATACTCGGATTATAATCATGTAATAAAACTTCACATTATAATCACAAAATAATTGAATATCAGAAGATACATTTTTAAAAATAATAATTCTAAAAAAAAAAAAAAACTAATTTTAGCATACTTAGCATACGTTGGTGTCATGCGGATTATGATTATCTCATTTCTAATTCAAAGCATTCAGAATCGAACAATTTGATTTTGTTCAAACATCTCAAAATTATTTGTAATTTTAAATTCATAGGAATGAAAATAATATTTATTATATATTAATATAATATATATTATATTTATAAGTAACAGAATTCGCAATTCAATAATTAAAAATTGTAATAAATTCATTTCGAAACGATCAAAATATGAAATTGAAAAGTAAATTAAATATTTCAAAGAAAAGCTTCTGAAAGTCTAGAAATCTATTTTTTTATTAAATCAAATTAAAATGTTTTAACATTAAAACTGATTAGACAAGTTCTGCTGAAATCAAAAAATAAATTCACCTTTATCTTCACCGTTCATAATAGAACGATTTTTTATTATAAATTTATAAATGAATTATTCTAAAAAAAAAGTTCGAAATAAAAAATTATTTTGAATGGGATACATTGAAAATGAAAAAATGTATACTCTAGAAAATTGAAACTTAAAAAAATCTGAATATCATCTAAAAATTAAAAAATTAGTTCGCGAAGTATTGTGATGTTAAAACTTTTTTGTACTTAAACCCTTAACTAAATTGTTTACTCTTAAATGAAGTTTAATTTTTTTAATTGTAAGTTTAAAGTTTCAGTAGTATACAATTTTAAAATTTTTAATATTTTCCATTTGAAACTAATTTTATTTTGAACTTTTTTTTAGAATTGCTTGTATGGATTCCATAACATCCTTAGCGCTCGGACTCGCTCACGCATTAACCCCGTGCGCTGTCAAAACGCGGAAACTTAAAAAATTAAAATTAAAAAGCGATAATTTTTATTGTACCGAAATCAATGACTTTGGAAATTAAACTCGCGAAAACTCGGCTGCTGTGCTAGGAAATAATCTCGCTTTTTTCTCCAAATAGAAAAATTTCGACCGATAACAATTATGTATTAAAAATAGATTTTTTTCTGATATTTGCAACATGAAAATGTTTGCAAGCCATCACTGTCAGGAATCGTTTCCTCCGATTTTGATGGAAAAAAGTCTGCAGGGAAATTCCGCGGACGGTGATTATTTAAAAATCGCTCGAATGTTTTAAGCAAAGAGAAGGATTTGGCTCTTTTGTCAAAGTATTCCTTAAAGATCAAGGAACAACTTTGCCACTGGAAGTTTTCCGTCCGCGAAACTTCCCTGCAGACGTGATGGTTTGCAATAATTTTCATGTTGCAAGTATCATAAAAAATTATATCTTTAAAACATAATTGGCATCGGTAGAGGTTTTTCTATTTGGAGAAAAAAACGAGATCATTTCCTCTACCAGAAGCCGAGTTTTCACGAGTTTAGTTTCAAAAGTCATTGATTTCGGTACAATGAAAATTTCTTGTTTTTAAGTTTTAGTAAAAAACTATTGATTTGATTTTAAAAATCCAAAATAAAGTTGTGCGGCTCTGAACAGTAAATTTCGCAAGCTGTTCATTTTGGGAAATGTTTCTGCTTTTCGGCAACGCACGGAGTACTGGAAGAGAGTCCGAGCGCTAAGGACGTTCTGGAATTCACACGCTCAATTATTCAATTATAAGATTCACATTTGAAATTTTTTCATTTTTAACGGTGCAAATAAAGGTGAATTCATTTTTTTTATTTTAGAAAAATTGGTCAAATCATTTTTCAAGTTAAATTGTCATTTTTTAAATTAAATAAAAATTTAGATTTCTATAATTCTAGAAGGTTTTAATTTGAAATATTTAATTCAGTTCTCAATTTCAACTTGATGCTAATGCAATTGTCTAAATTAGAAAGTTTTATTTTTAAGTTTTTGAATTTTGGAAGCTTCTATTTGATATTTTTTCAATTTAAAATTATCCAATTGCAAACGCTTTTATTCAGAAACTACCAGTCTAAAATATTTTCAATTGAAACGTTTTAAAGTCAAAATTATTTTCGTAATTATCTTAGTAAAATCATGTGTTGTAAAGTATTCACATCGAGAGATGTTTTTTCACGATTTTTGCTGACAGTCTCAGTTTATTCTGTTTAGTCATTTCTGTCACTTCAGTGTGCATAAACTCAAAAGGGAAGTAAGCGTATGTCGATCGAGAAGTCGATAAATCAAGAAATTGATATTTTTTAATTTTTTTAACCAATTAAAAGTATCAAATAAAACAAATAAAAATAATTTGATTCATTTTCTCTGGAAATGTACTTATTATTTTTTCTAATTTAAACAATTGAAATGATTTACAATTATATTTTTATTATATTTTATTATATTTTTTTAAATGCATATTTTAACAGTAAAGCTTCCTGTTACCTTAATAATGTTATTAATTATAACGAATACATACTTTCAATAATTATTTTTCATTTACAGCTTAAAATAAGTACAGTTACGGCGTTTCTCGAATTACAAACCTTTTTTCTCGGGGTTCGATGATGCAGGTACGTGACGTTTAGGCACCACTGTTTGGACGCCGCCGCTTAGGCGCCGGACGTTTAGGAATCAAGACGTTAAGACGCGGGACGTTTAGGCACCGAGCGGTATAATCACAGGGTCCTGGCATTTTACATTAAAAATTTCAATTTTCTTATTTTAATTATTAGGAAACGCTTAAGAAGAGAACTGTTACTTGTAAAAGGCCAGTAAGTTACAAAAATTGAAAGAATACGCTGCCTGAGGGTCAGGTCCCTTGACACCCTGCGGCATACCAACTTTTTATGACTGCTGAAAAAGGCGCTTTCGATAAAATCCTTTTAACAGTATGTGTAATTGATATTTACATCATTTTTGGAGCAATCAACCCATTTTTGTCAAAATGTCCTTAGCTCCATTTTGCCTGTCACCTTTCACATAGCATACAATTTTGCATACATCCAAATAATTTTCTACTTTTACAGTGTTTACGGCGATTAAGCGGGGGGGGGGGGGGCAGCGTCTAAACGGGGGCGCCCGAACATCACGTACCCCGATGATTCCGGAGAACGCCGTAAGCACATACGGACCTCTCCGAAATCACAAAGGCTCGATATCGCCGTCCGACAATTTAATAAAGTCCGTAAGTGCCCGTTGCGGCGTTTTCTTGCATTTTTCTGTGACGTATTTAGCTATGCATGATTTGACGCTGCAGCTAACGGTCAGTTACGGCTCTTTCCCATATCACGACTCGCAAAATTTGGCAGTTAATGGCATTTTACAAAAATTTTACCAATAATTATTTAAAAATTTATTAACAATTTGAAAAAATTATTTTAATAATCAGGTATATCTTTTCTGCACGATTTGAACGATATAAAAAGCTCATTTTTCAATTTTGTGCAGTTAACAGTGTTTTCTCAAATCACAGCAGTATTAGAACCTGCTAGGGAAACAAATTCGAACTTGTAGCACTTGGAATAATGCAAACCCAATAAGTGACTACTAGAGTCGCTTAAAATACATGTTGATGCCGAAATGTCGTTTTTACTAGGGTGCTCAAACTTTCATTCGGGAATGTAAATTATTCAGAAATGTAACTTCTCTTTTCGATTCTGAACAAACATTCCGTTTGCATTTGAAAATCAGAGAAAAATGGTTAACATTTTGTTTTATATTAATGCGTAGAGTGCGAACTTCCGCGATAAAGGAGATCGCTTGTTGAGGTTTTCTTAGAAAGATATTCGGGTTTTTGTGGATAAGAGTATTTTTGATTTTCAGTGAATTGCATTTTTTTAATAGAAGAAAAATCAAAGTAGCAAAAAAAGTTGTAGATGTCTTTAAGATTCTTTACGAAATTGTTACTGGGAAAAAATGTATTGGTGAAAAATTCACAAACTTGTGTAGTAGTATTAGTAGTAGTGTTATAGAAAATTTCAGAATTTAATATAAAAAGAAAATTTTCATTATTGTAACAACGTATTAGGCAAAAACTGAAATATCATCACCTACTGAAAACCGAAAATGTGTAATTTCGACCCTTACTCACAAAAATGCACATATCCCGGAAACAAAAACTGACTGCACACAATAATCACCAAATTGCCTACACTTTAGATTGGATTCGAAGAGGGATATTCAAAAGTATGGTTCGGTTGTGATAGACTTCGCTTACTTCAAAACTGCAAATGCATGCGAAGAAAAGATTGAAAATGATGCTGTAAGTTATGAAAATAAATTTTGATAAAATGATATTGAATTACAAAATTAATTTTTATTTACAGAATTTACAAGTCTTAGATGAGGAACTGCGAAGCAGTTATGCTCAAATTCTTTTAAGATTTTACCTAGCCTTCGAAGGCATTCATAAATATATTACTGAGTTTAATGCTTACGTGGATGAATTGGAGGATGGAATCTATATTCAACAGACAGTTGAATCCATTATGTTAAATGAGGAAGGAAAGCAGTTAATGGTACTTAATTTATTTTTTACTAATTATCTTCCAGAGAATTACTTGATAAGTTAAATTTTCATTGTGTTACTACTGTCTGATATTAGGTGAAATCACGAACAAAATTGTGTTTTATTTCCAAGACCTCAAATTTAAAACTATTCAGTTTTCAAATCTTAAATTTAAAAAATTTAGTTCTAAAGTCTCTTAAATTTGAGTTATTAAATTCAAAGCATTTTAAATTTGCTTCAATATATAATTTTTAATACAATTTTTAGGAATTGTTCAAATTTGACGGCATTTCATTTTAAACTGTTCAAATGTTCATGTTTACATTTTTAAGTTAAAGAATATTGAGGGCCCCTGATAAATCTGATCATTTTTATTATTTTGAAAAACGTACTGCATACTTTTGAAGCCCTTAAATTTGAACATAGTGAAATTAGAAGGCTTCCAATTTTTACTTGTAAATTATTCAACGTTTAAAGTTGAAATAACTTAATTTTAAGTGTTTTAAGTTTTCATTCTAAATATTTAAATTCGGAAATGTTGCTTTGATTGCTTTCAGTTTTAAAAGCTTAATTTTTGCCATTTAAATGCCCGGGAAAAATGTGTGCAATTGGGAATTTTTTTCTTGTATTTTAGCGGTCGCCTTGACTTACCTATTGAAGCTTTTTGTTTTTCGTTAAAGGGATTTCTTTCTGGAATTCCGTAGATTTGTATTTCAAACGTGTCTGCTATTATTTTTTAAACTGTTGAAGCTCAAATTGAATAATTTTTGTTTCAGTGTGAAGCGATTTATTTATATGGTATCATGTTACTCTTGACGGACTTCTATTTTGAGGGGCCCATCAGAGAGCGATTACTTGTTTCTTATTATCGATATAACGCTCAAAGTTCGTCAGCAACAAGAGTGGAAGACGTTTGTATGCTATTAAGATCCACTGGATTTGTAAAATCTTCAGGGAAAAGGCCTCACAATTATCCTGAAGTTTACTTCGAGTAAGATTTCTTGAGAACTTCATTATTCATTTTTCATCTGCAAACACGCACCCATAGCTGAAAACGTTGCAAATGAAGGGTCCACGGTCTAAACATGTTAACTGCCATTTCAGGCATTTTACACGGCCAAATAAAATCTTTCCCCGGACCTATGCTGTAGATACTAAAACGCAAGTTTCGAAAATTCATTAAAAAAACTAAAATGAATTTTGCTGTTTCCTTTGAGGGATATTAACTGCGTATAAAAACGGTTTCAGAAAGTAAAAAAAAAACAATTTCGAAAAATATGTCAGTTAACAGGTTTAGGCCCGGGACCCTTCAAATAATATCCCCAAAAGAAAAAGTTTGTTTTTATTCATTTCTCTTAAAATTTGCAAGTGTAAAATGTTAATTTTTGTTTATTATTCAAAATACATTTTAATATATTGTTGTTTCTAAAATTGCAAATATTTGTATTTCAGGAGAGTACCTATCAATACTTCGTTCATCGATCTTGTTATCGCCCGCTTGAGATCCGACGAACTTTATAACCAAAGTGTTGCATTTCCGCATCCAGAACACCGGAGTGTTGCGCTAGCAAATCAGTCATCAATGCTGGTCGTGATATTGTCATTCAAACCAACCGCATTGCACAATCAAACGGCGATTATGAGGGAAATAGTAGACAGATTTTTTCCGGATACTTGGGTCATTAGCGTTTACATGGGAATCGTAATAGATCTTTGGGATTGGTGGCTTCCGTATAAAGCCGCACGTTCGGCTTTGAACAATACTCTTGAGAGTAACAATATTAAGATCGTATCTCAAAAGTACGGTCAGGCAATGGAGGTAAGAAGTTGTTTTAGTATTTTAATCATTTTTAAGTTTAAAATTCTCTACGGATAAACAAGCTATTGTTTCTTTTGACGTACATTTTTTTCTTATTTTAAAGTTCTAAAACTTTGGCTTTGAATTATTTTCCTGAAACTGTGCAATATATAGGTACATACAAATTTGAGACCAATAATTAAGAGCCCCGATAAGTAAGCCTTGAAGTCAAGCTGCAACTACAATCTCACGTTCCAATTAGGAGTTTGACATAAAGCGACACTCCTATAAATGCTTTTTCGATGTCAGGCTTGTGCGTAAAAAAATTGCAAGCGGGTCTCGTCGTGCGGCGGTTGGCGTCTGCTGCCATTGCACTTTTTCGTTTCCAAAAATGAATATTTTTACTCGGAAGTATTCATCTTCTCAGCACAAGAGTACTCACGGTGCTACCCTCTAAGCTGAGCTTGGCAAATCGACGTCTCCATTATTTTCGGGAATGACACTCTTAGTCCTGTTATATGGTACTTTTTCTCATTAATATGGGATTAACATTTTTTCTTGAGATTTCATTTAAGGGCGTATAATAAGGGACCACGTCATGTGACAAAGAGTTTGCCCCGTAACTAGGAAAAATGATATAGTGGATTCATTCATTCTTGCGCATTATAGAGAAAAAAGTTCTGTTTAAAAAACGAAAGTAAATAATTTAATGAAAGTTATGGTAATTTTAAAAATCCCGTTTTTTTATATTTTTCACAAAAATATACTATATTTTAGTACAACTGATGAATTAAAGTAGGCGATATTATCTGGAATTTAAAAAAACAACGGAACTATAATAGATCGTCAGTTCTATTCTTTTAAAGTTTACCATTAAAACTTAATTAATACTTGTACTAGGGTAGCCTAAAAGAGATTTTTTGTAATAAAATGCTTATTTTATGAAATTATACAATTATTTTATCTATTGAATTCTCTTACTTTGGTGTTTTTAAAATTGATTTTGATTTAATTATTATACTTACAATTGCATTGGCAATTTGGCATATATGCATATACTTTAAAGTGGTGCAAATTGCTTGCTTGCTTGTTTGTAGGAGCAGTCCTAGCACACTAATGCAGACGAAAATAATTGTTCTTCTTTGTGGCAAAGTTGAGGAGAAAACGTTTATTTTTTTCATTTTATGGATTTAAATAAAGCTTAAGATAACAAAAAAAAATTTAATTTTAAAAATATGTCAATGACAAACTTGTATAGTTATACAAAAAGCATTTCAAGCATTTTTAATACAATATATATTTTTGTGTTATGTGCTTCTAGAAACAAATTCGAAAAACCGAAGAAGTAAAAACGAAGATAACTCTTGATGAGAGCACATTAGGATCTGTGATAAAGCTAGTTCGGGACTGCAATGTGACATTGCATTGGATTCTGTTGCATACTGCTATTCCTACGTTTCTTCTGGAAGATACAAAAAAATCTCGAAGTCTTCGACAAATGGTGATACAAGAGAGCAAGTATTCTGCTAACAACGGCCTTCGGTTACTTTTGAGCACAGCTCAAATAGAGCATGAAGTCAAACAGTTGTACAAACAAGTACGCATCTTTCTTAGAATATTTTACACTTTGAACATCGATCGTCTTACAGTTCCACTCATAAAAATCTAGGATTGTCATTATATAAAGCAAAAAGTATTTAAAAGAATTTAAAAATGGTTTAAAGAACGTTCAAAGATAATTTTATAATCGCATGGGAAATTCCTAAAGTAAGAATCCTGTGTGAATCCACATAAAATTCACAACGAAGAAAAATATATTGATCTGCTTTTAAATTTTTCCGATTCCATATTTTAATGTGGGCAAATATTACTGATCTTTCAACAAAATAACATTCATTGAATCCTGAAATTTCGAATCTATTCTTTTCCTTGACAGCTACTAAACGACAAAGAAACAAAGTGGCTGAAAAGTAAAGAAACTTGTGTCGAGCGTATAAGAGGACTTTCTGAAGTTTTTGGCGGGCAGAAGTCATTTGATGGTGTAGAAAAAAATCCATGCTTGGAAGCTTGGTTCAAGGAAATCAGCAAGCACGTCGATACTTTGCAAGAAGAAGACGGAAGGAAAATAGCTCAATTATTGCAAGCCTTGGAAGAAGTTCAAGGTTGAAAAAATTCTTTTTGGATTTCTAGGCCAATACTTTCAATGTTCTGAAACTTAATTTGTAATTTTTGCAGAGTTCCATCAGTTGGAAAATAACCTGCTCATATCGCAGCATTTAAATGACACCCGGGAAATTTTACATAATATGTTGCGCACGAGTAATGTTACGGAGGACACGATGATAGCTTTAAATATTGTGACGGACTGTTGTTATGCCTGGAATATAATGGAGTGTTTTATTCCAATCATGCAGGAAAGCATCAAAGAAAATCCATCAACTGTGATTAAACTGAAAGCTCTGTTTTTAAAGGTGACTAGAAAAATGAAGCGAGATACAATGTTCCTCGATTTTTAATTAGGGTGTCGTAGTCCTGGATCAAAAACATTTTGGGTGCGGTTGGGTGTCCGTACCCGTAAAGTTCAAATAAAACTCTAGATATATGTTTTATTATTACTATTTACCTTTTTCAAATAGACCAAACGTACGCAGCTTTATGATTTTACTGATTGTCGTATTCTTAGAAATAAAATGGTCTCATTGGCGAAGACATTGGACATCAGAGAAATAAGTGCCATAAATCCTCTTTCTCGTTAAGGTTCATTAGGAGCAGTTGTACCTGGAATCAGTTCAATGTCCGACATGATTTTTTCCCTTTAACTATAGTCCTGAACTACAGTTTTTATATGATAAATCAAAAATATGTCGTATACTTCTTCTACTTTTTAATATTTGCAAATAAATTATTAAATAGAATCAGGAGTATTTTCCTGGGAAGGGGGGGATTGATCGTGAATTCGGTGGAAATATGGGGCGTGTCACATATGATGTATCTGACGGAGAAATAGAAATTTTTGTATTGTTTTGTCAATATAATATTGACTAAAGAATAAAAACTAATCTGCGGAATTTTGCGAAATCAACGGGAACTACCTATAAAATCAGAAAGGGGGCGCTAATGACGCGGAAAATGTAAATACAGTACAGTATCAAACTATTACAATTTGTATGTTTTTCAAGTAAAAATATAAACATAAAGTCAAATGCAATCAAATCATCTGCTAAGAGATAAGAGTGTTTGACATATCGGACAAACCTTGGTTTTTACGCCACCATCCACGGATTGGGTTGCAGCCAATTGCGTGGCGGGGGACCTGCAGTTTTATGTGAAATCCGAACCACCAGAACCTCGGCAAAGCTGCATGGAAAAATGTGCAGCCGCACCGGTTCAGGGATCGAACGCCAGTCCTGTAGCGCCAAGTCCGAGCGACTAACCAACGAGCCATTGAGGTTCTTTAGTTTTTTTTTGCAAAACTTTTACTCGGGCAAACTCGGTTATACATCATAGCCACGGACTAAGTCAAGTTATTGGTGAGATCAGGATGTTATTAGTTAATATAATACGATTCTTGAAACCGTCTTGCGTGCACAATGCCTGTAGCCAAAATCACAATGAGATGAATAGATGCATGATTCACATTCCTCCATATGGTCTTTACTTCATGCCTCAACTCGCTATACTTGTGAATCTTGGTTGTATAGGTTGATTGCAAATTTCGGTTAAGTGGACAAGCAATGTCGATGATGTAGACTTCCACCTTTTTTTTCTCGCATCACGATGTCAGGTCGATTGGCCCGGATGTAATGATCCGTTCGGATTGTAACATCTCAATATAAGATGTAATCTTCGCTTTCTAAAACAGGCATTGGAATGTATTTATAGAAAGGTGTTCACTCTTATAAGAGTCCAAGGTTAAGAGAAAGTTGTTGATGTATAATGTCCGCTACATCATTATGTCTGTGCGTATAATCTCTCTGAGCCATTACGCGACAGCCATCAATAATGTGCTCTATGGATTCGTTAGTATCTCCACATAATCGGCACCG
>JAAAKG020144419.1:0-11128 GCA_010014905.2 Druon quercuslanigerum
ATTTTATTACATTCACTATTTTAGTTGAAAATTTGTTGCTTTTTTTGTATAAAATTAATCTTCTTGGTAAAAAATTCATGTATTAGGTTGAGTATTAACTTTTTTTGGAAAATTAATATTTTCTGGTTAAAAAATCTTCTTGGTGGAAATTTCATATATTTGTTTGAAAACTAACTTTCTTGTTAAAAATACATATTTTCTATTCAAAAGGTTCATCTTTTTTGTAGAAAATTCGTCCCATTTGCAAAATATTTAATGTTGAAATATCAACTATTACATTTTCCGTTGAGAATTTATCTTTTTCGTTTGAAAATTCAATTATTTGTTTCAAAATTAACTTTTTTTTCGACATTTTTATTTGACATCTAAAAGTTTCAAAAATCGGTTCGAATTTTTGAACCTGGAATTCCTGGAAAACCTTGAATTGTAAGGTTAAAAATTCATGTATTATTTGAAAATTCGTTCTTTTTGGTAGAAAATTAATCTTTTTGGTTGGGAACTCATATTTTGGAAATTCAGCATTTTATTTTAGTAAAAGAATGACATTTTTTGCTGAAAATGTAACTTTTCCAATTGATGATTCATTATTTTAGTTGAAAACTTATCAGTTGTTCAAAAATTAATTTTTTTTTACTGAAAATGGAACTATTTCATTTTCGGTTGAAAAATTATATTTTTTTGGTTCAAAATTTAACTATTGGTATGCACATTTGTCTTCTTTAGTTGAAAATTTATCTATTTGGTGAAAATTTATGTATTTTATGTAAAAAAATCCTCTTTTTTGGTAGAAAATTATTCCTGTTGTTCGAAATTTTATCTTTTTGGTTGAAAATAAAACTGCTTGTTTTTAATTTATACTATTTTCTTAAAAACTCTTCTTTTTTGTTTAAAATTCATCTGGTCTGATTGAAGATTTATTACTTTGGTTGAAAATGTATTGCTGAGGTTGAAAATTTCTTTGTTTTTTTTTTGGTAGAAAATTAATCTTTTTTAATGAAAATTGAACTTTCATTTTTGTTTGAAAACTTATCTAACTTATCCACTAATTTATTCAACTTTTTTAAAAATGATTATAACTGAAAATTAAATTGTTCATTTGAAAAAATCAACTATTTCGTTGAAAAATCATGTATTTTTTTGAAAATCGTCTTTTTTAGTAGAAAATTATTCTTTTTCTTGGCAAACTAATCTTCTTATTTGAAAATTCATCTTTTTGGTCTAAAATAAAAGTATTTCATTAAATATTAATCGTTTTCGTTGAAATTGTATCTTTAGTTGAAAGTTAAAATCTTTTGTTAAAAATTCATATATTCCAGTTGGAGGTTCATTAATTTAGTTAAAAAATCATCACTTGGTTGAAAATTTCTTTGTTTTCTTTGGTGGAAAATTAATTTTTTTAACTAAAAAAATGTGACCGATCCATTTTTGTTGGAAAACTTTTTTTTTCTAGTTTAAAATTCAACTATTTAGTTGAAAACTCAATTATTTGATTGAAAGTTCATGTATTTTGTTGAGAAATGGTTTTTTTATTAGAAAACTGAATTATTTGGTTCAAAATTCAGTTCGAATTTTTGAACCTGGAATTCCTGAAAATCTTGAATTGTTCGGATTTTTTTTTAACTTAAAATTTAATAGTATTTTACTTTTGGTTCAAAATTATAGTTTTTAGTCAAAAATTCAATTGTCTGGTTAAAAATTAATGTATTTTTTTTTAAATTCATTTTTTTTTGTCTGGGAAATTAATCTTTTTGGTTGAGAATTCATATTTTTGCTTTGAAATTCAGCATTTTATTTTATTACAAAAAAAAAATTTTTGGCTGAAAATGTAACTTTTGCAGTTGATGATTCATTATTTTAGTTAAAAACGTATCAGTTGTTGAAAAATTAATTTTTTTACTGAAAACGGAACTATTTCATTTTCTGTTGAAAAATTATCTTTTTTTGGTTCAAAATTCAACTATTGGTTTGTAAATTTCTCTTCTTTAGTTGAAAACTCAACTATTTCGGTGAAAATTCATGTCTTCTTTTGAAAATCATCTTTTTTAGTAGACAATTATTCTTTTTCTTGGCAAACTAATCTTCTAATTTAAAAATTCACCTTTTTGGTTGAAAATGAAAGTATTTCATTTAAATATTAAACGTTTTCGTTGAAAATGTATCTTTTTGGTTGAAAGTTAAACTCTTTTGTTAAAAATTCTTCATTTTAGTTAAAAAATCATCACTTGGTTGAAAATTTCTTTGTTTTCTTTGGTGGAAAATTAATTTTTTTAACTAAAAAAATGTAACCGTTCCATTTTTGTTTGAAAACTTATCTTATTTGCTTTGAAATTCAACTATTTAGTTAAAAACCTAATTATTTCATTGAAAATGCATGTATTTTGTTGAGAAATGGTCTTTGTTAGTAGAAAATTGAATTATTTGGTTCAAAATTCATCTATCTTGTTGAAAACTCAAGAGTTTTACTTAAAAAGTTAGGATTTTGACGCAGTTTAAGTTTAATATAATATAGTAACGACATTAATTTTACCTAAACATGTACTGAATTTTAAGTATAAGAAGATGAAATAAATTTTTTTTTCAGTTATTATTTAAATTTATTGACTTTAAGAGATAAATTCAATTACTGAAGAATTACGTTTTAGTATTATTTAACTATATAATAATCGAATACTTAATTGAATTCCTGGAAACTGAAAAAAAAAATTATTTTTAATAAACTCGTGAAACTGTGTTCATATTCTTAGTCGATTGTTTAAAAAAAAACGCGAAATATTTCATTGGCTCCAAACTTTGAAAAGTTATAACTGAAAAAAACTGGAATTGACATGACATTTTTTTCATAATTTGAGTCTACACCCTGATTCATATAACCTTATAAGCCAATAAACCTAAGAAACGTATTAATTTCAAATTTTTATTTTGATCTAAAATTAGTTTTCTCCTCGCGCATAGCATATTATTTTAATCGATCTTGGAATCAGTTTTTGAAGAAATTCTTTTTTTTTTAATTTTCAGGAAAGGGCCCTAGTAAAAAGGCAATACAGTTGATGCAGGAAGCGTTGAAGCAGGCAAAGGAGGAAGAAGAGCGTTTGCAGCGAGAGGAAGAGGAGCGAATTCGGCTGGAAGAAGAGCGAGAGGATGCTCGTTTGTTGGCAATTAAGCTTGAGCAAGAGAAGAAAGACAAGAAGAAGTTGAAGGAGAAGCAGAGAAAGGAGAGGCTGAAGGCAGAAGGAAAATTGTTGACCCCGAAGCAAAAGCAGGCACAGCTTCGGGCACAGATGACACTTGAAAATCTGAAAGCAAGTGGCTTGTTGCCCGATCCGGTGGAAAAGAAGCCGAGACCGGGTACGAGGATAAAGCCAGGAAAGATGAAATCTCAGACGAGTACGGAGGAGAAAGATGAGAAGAAAGAGGATCGGGCGACTGAGGTCCAGGTCGAAATTGTAGATAAGCAGCAGAAGCCCGAGGAAGAGAAGGAGGATGAAGTGAAGGATTCCTGGGACGCGGAGTCGAGCGATGAACCAGAAGAAGGTGAGGATAAAGAAATTTAAGCTATTATTTTTATATTATATTTTCCATACATTTTTTATTTTCAATTTCCTTCTATTAAAAAGCGCATGACGCTGTTTTGCGATTATCGAACCATCTCGAAATTACACAAAACAATTTAAAAATATTGTTGTCGGGATACCTGTGTTCCTGATTGGATGAAGATGCCATTCCTTTTCCCCGTTTAAAACAGTAACTGTGCAATTGTCAGGTTAATAAGGAATTAATATTATTTTATTTATTATTTTTATATTATATTTTCCATCCATTTTTTTCAATTTCCTTGTATTAAAAAGCGCATGGCGCCATTTTCGATTGATTATCGAACCATCTTGAAATTACGCGAAACAATTTGAAACTATTGTCCGGAAACCCATGTTCTTGATTGGATGAAGATACCGTTCCTTTTTCCTGTTTAAAATAATAATTGTCAGGGTAATAAGAACTTAATATTATTTTATTTATTATTTTTATATTATATTTTCCATTCATTTTTTGTTTTCAATTTTCTTCTATTAAGAAGAGCATGACGCTATTTTCAATTAATTATCGAACCAACTCGAAATTACTCGAAACAATTTGATACTCTTGTGTTCGGGAAACCCGTGTTCTTGATTGGATGAAGATGTCGTTCCTTTTTCATGTTTAGAATAATAAGTGTGCAATTGTCAGGTTAATAAGAAATTAATATTATTTTTTAAATTATTTTTATATTATATTTTCCATCCATTTTTTTAAATTTTATTTCCTTCTATTAAAAAGCGCATGGCGCCATTTTCGATTAATTATCGAACCATCTCGAAATTACTCGAAACAAATTGAAACTATTGTGTTCGTGAAACCAGTGCATTCTATTAAAAAGCTCATGGCGCCATTTTCGATTATTTATCGAATCATCTCGAAATTACTCGAAACAATTCAAAACTATTGTGTTCGGGAAAGCCGTGTTCTTTTTTGGATAAAGATGCCGTTCCTTTTTCATGTTTAAAATAATAAGTGAGCAATTGTCAGGTTAGTAAGAAATTAATATTATTTTATTTATTATTTTTATATTACATTTTCTATCCATTCTTTGTTTTCAATTTCCTTGTATTAAAAAGCGCATGGCGCCATTTTCGATTGATTATCGAACCAACTCGAAATTACTCGAAACAATTTAAAACTATTATTGTCGGGAAACCAGCGTATTCTATTAAAAAGCGCATGGCGCCATTTTCGATTAATTATCGAACCATCTCGAAATTACTCGAAACAATTTGAAACTATTGTTTTTGGGAAATCCGTGTTCTTGATTGGATGAAGATGTCGTTTCTTTTTCCGTTGAAAAAATAAGATTTAAAAAAAAAAGAAACTTTTTAAGGATTTTATAAGGTTTGAAAATCATGAACAAAATTTCTCAAGCTTCCTGGAGAAATGTGTACTGATTCTTAATTTTTAAACAAATTTAAAATAAAATTGACAAAGATTTAAAAACATTTTTAATTATTTAAAGATTGTTTTAAATTAATATGGACGATTTTAAAGCCAAAATTTCATAATAGCAAAATTGCAAAGTTTTATAAGAAATTCAATCAAGTTTAAGGACATTTAGAAGTTTTTAAATGATTGAAAATTCATCTCAAACTTGAAAATCTTTTTAAAGAACCTAGAAGAAACGTATTTATTTAAATATTTGGAAAAAAGTTTTTGGAAGTTTCTTAAAGATTTTGAAAAGTTTCACGATAAAAAAAATTTCTTGTGATTCCTAACAAAATTAAAACTACTCTTTTTTAGAAAAATAAATTTTAATAAAAAAAGATTTTCTACAATCTCGAAAGATAATATGGATGAATTTAAAGACAAATTTTTAAATTAGCAATATGAAAAAGTCTTATAAAAAATTCTATCAAGTTTAAAAACATTTAGAAGTTTTAAAATGATTCAAAATTAGTTTCAAAATTGAAAACCTTCCTAAAGAAGTTAGGTAGTTTTTGAAATATTTGGAAATAACAACTTTGAAGCTTTTTAAAGATTTTGAAAGAGTTCACGATAATAGAAAAGTTTCTTAAAATTCCTGAGAAAATTCAAAACTACTGTTTTTTAGCTTGAAAAATAAATTTTGAGAGAAAATTGACAAAGATTTAAAACAAGCCAAATTTTTCCATTAGCAAGATTACAAAATTTTATAACAAAATTTGAAGAAATTTAAGAGGCATTTAGAAGTTTCAAACAGATTAAAAATTTATTTAAAAGTTTAAAACATTGAAGACAATTTTTAAACTGTAAATTTTTGAATAATTTAAATTAATCATTTTGAAGCTTATTAAGGATTTTAAAAGGTTTCACGATGATAACAAATATTTCTTCAAATTCAGAGGGTAATTTAAAGTGATTTTTTATTTTGGAAAATTATTTTTTAAACAAAAATTTGAAAGGCTCTAAAACATTTTAAAGGATTTCTACAAATGTCGAAAAAATCTGGAAGATTTCTGGGTAAATTTTCTATTTTTCAAACAATTAAAAAAATTATTATTTATTATTATTCAATTATTTCCTCAAAATTCCAAAAATAATGTGGATGATTTCAAAGCAAAGATGTTTAATTAGCATAACTACAAAGTTTTATGGAAAATTCGATCAAGTTTAAGAGATATTGAAAAGTTTAAAAAATATTCAAACTAACTGTAAAACATGAAAACATTTTTTAAAAAGTAAGAAGTTTACATTTTTAAATATTTGGAAATAAATATTTTAAAGTTTTTTAACGATTTGGACAGGTTTTACGATAATGAAAAAATTTATCCAAATTGCCGGGAACATTTAAACTGCTATTTCATTATTTTAAATTAAGTTTAAAGAGAAAATTGAAAGCGATTTTAAAACATCTTAAATAACTTCCTTATATTTTGAAAAAGAATGTGGACGGTTTCAACGCCAAATTTTTCATTCAGGTAAATAATAATTTTGTAGCTTTTTAATGATTTTTGCAATTTTTATCTTTTTCAATTATGATATCATTCCGTTTACAATGTGTAATTTAAAAATCTTTCTCTTTACAAATTTTCCATTTTCTATTTTTAATTTTTAAGCGTACATTTCAATATACGAATTTTAAAACGCAGTTTTAAAGACTTAAACAATGAAAAAATAAAAGCGTTTAAGATCAAAGATTTTTGATAATAAATATTTTTAGTTGGTCAACTGTGAATATAAATTATTATTTGATTTTTTTAACTTAAATTTTACTTTAAAATTAATAAAAAATGGCTGTACAAGACGCTTCGGAATCAGTTTACAATTTTGGAATGTCCAGATTTTACCGTTAAAAATTAAACTGTTTCAATTGGAAAGTCTTTTTAGTTAAATAAATTAAAACGTCCTATTGAAACTTTTTAAACTATTTTTAGTTTTTAAATATCTTCAAAATAATATATTTATGATTAAAAGATTTTTTTAAATTTCAAATATAAACCGTGCGATTTGAAATTTTTCAATTGAGTAAAAGAAAAGTTACTTAATATTTACAAATGTCCAACTACTCATTTAAAATTAGTAATTATAAATTAAATATTCAAAACTAAACTTTGATCTTTACAATTTTAATTGTTCTGCTTAACCAAATTTAACTTGTAAGCCAAATTGTTAAATCTTGATGTATAAATAACAATTTAACATCTATTGTTCTTAGAAAAAATTTAAGTTAGTTAAAGTGATATTTAGAAGATTTGAAAGAAATTCAAAATTAATTAAAAATTTGAAACGATTTCCTAGAAAAATTGAAAATCATTTTTTATTTTAATAAACTAATTTTAAGAGAATGTTTAAAAAGGGTTATAAAGATTTACACAATTGTCAAAAATAAATGTGGAAGATTTGAAACAAATTTCTTTAACTTGCCAGAATTAAAAAAAAATTAATTTGAATAAATGTAAAATAACATGTGGATGTTTCAAAATTTTGGCATAAAATTTCGAAGCATTTTAAGGATTTTTAAACTACTTAAAATAATAATAATTTAACTTTTCATTTGAACAGGAAACTTTTAATTTTTACAAATTTTTAGTTGCAACTGGAATTTATCCAAAATAATAATAATTTTGACTTGGAACTGGAGATTTTCAAATTTTAGCCAATTCCGAGCTAGTACTAGAAATTTTCGAAACGGAACAAAATTCTGAATTAGAACAGAACATTTTTCCAAAGAATTCTAATTCTGAGTTGAAGCAGGAAATTTTTTAATTTTAACCAATTCATAGTTGAAACTGGTATTTATCCAAAAGAATTATAAATTGTCTTGTAATAGGGAATTGTTAAATTCAAATAAATTCCGAGCTAGAACAGGGAATTTTTTTGAAGCATGAATTCTAATTCTAAGTTAAAACGGGATATTTGATAAAAAATTTTAATTATGAATTTGAACAGGGAATTTTTTTAAAGAATTTCATTTCTGAGTAGAAATGAAGAATGTTCTTCAAGAATTAAAATTCTTTATTTGAACAGGGATTTTTTTAAAGAGAATTTTATTTCTGAGTGGAAGTGAAGAATTTTCTTAAAGAATTAAAATTCTTTATTTGAACAGGGATTTTTTTTGAAGAATTTTATTTCTGAGTGGAAATAAAGAATTTTCTTAAAGAGTTAAAATTCTGTATTTGAACAGGAAATTTTCAATTTTTAACCAATTCTGAACGGAAATTGGGATTTATCCAGGAGAATAACAATTCTGAATGGAAAATTGAATTTTTTAAACAACATGATTGTTCTGTGTTGAAACTAGGTATTTTCAAAAAGGATTAAAAATCTGGATTTGAACAGGGAATTTTTCTAAAAGAATTATAATTTCGGATTTAAAAAGCGAATTTTTAATTTTTAATTTGAAAGTTAAATTGTTGAATTTTTGTGTTTAAATAACAATTGAGCACTTATTACTTGTAGAAAAAATTGAGTAATTTTAAGAGGTATTTAGAAGTTTGTAAAAGATTCAAAAAGTAATTTTTAACTTGAAATATATTCAAATCATTTAAACGAAGTGCTTACCAAAAAAATTCGGCTATTTATACCAGAATTTTGATGTAAATAGCTACAGCCTAATGTAAAACAAAATATAGATTTTTGCAGACTTAAAACAAAATTTTAGAAACTTTTGAAGAATTTTGAAAGGCTTCAAAAGAATAAAAACATTTTCTTGAGATTATTAGGAAAATTGAAAATATTTTTTCATTATGGAAAATTATTTTCAGATAATATTCAAAAAGGTTTTTTTAAAAATGGTGGGAAAGTTCGATTAAATGCAAAAGATATTTAGAAGCTCTAGAAAAAATTCAAATATAATTTTGTATTTAAATAAATTTAAAACTACCTCTAGATTTCTGAAAATTTTTCCGATTTTTTCTGAATCTTTGAACTCATTAATTTATAAAAGTTAAGTGTTAAATTAATTGTTTAATTTATTACCTGTACATTATTGAGCATATTTGAATACAATAATTTTCAATTAAATAACTTTTAAACTTCAATTTCAGAAGTTTAAAATTCAAGAGTTCCACTTTGAGTGCTTTAATTTGCATTTTATTTTTTATTAATTATAATAAGAAAATTTTAAGCTTTAGGGTTTTAATTTTTAATTTTATTGTCCGTGATAAATGTTTGTGAACCGGGAAAAAACTGGAAAATGACGAGGAATTTTTTTCTTGTATTAAAACGGCCACCTTGCATAATTAAAGGCTTTTATCAAAATTAAAATATTGTTTTAGCCGAAAGTTTGAAATTTTCTAATTAAGAAAGTTAAAAATTTCTGATTATTTAGACATATTTGATTTTTCATGTAAAATCGGTAATTATAAATCAAGTATTCAAAACTAAAGACAAAACTAAACACTGAACTTTACAATTTTAATTGTTCTATTTGAAAAAATATAATTTACAATTAAAGTATAATAACTATTGAACATCTATAATTCCTAAAAAAAAAATCGACTAAGCTACTTGTACAAAAATTTCAGTAAATAGTACACGGCCTAATTTAAAACAAGCCTTTTCTTCAGATTCCGAGGAAAATTGAAAATTACTTTTCATTTTGAAGAAATAATTTTTAAAGAATATTTAAAAAGATTTCAAAAATTGTCAAAAGTATTTTCCATTTTACAGGATAAAAAAAATGAGAAAGAATTCGAATCATTATAAAAGATATTTAGAAACTCTTGAGAAAATGTCAAAAATAATTAAAATTGCGTATAAATGTAAAACAACATGTAGAGGTTTCTAGAGTTTTAAATAAAATGTTGAAGCTTTCTTTACTGCAAAATATAGATTTTTGCATATTTTGAGCAAAAAACTAAGAAGCTTTTTAGAATTATGAAAGGCTTCTAAAGTATATTTTTTTTAAGATTCCTAGGAAAATTGAAAATAACTTTTTACTTTAAAGAAACAATTTTAAGAGCATATTTAAAGAATTATAATGATTTCAAAAATTGTCAAAAATATTTACCATTTTACAGGATAAAAAAAAATCAGGAAGAATATATAGATTTTTGCAGATTAAAAAAAAATTTTAGAAACTTTTAAAGAATTTTGACAGGCTTCAAAAGAATAAAAACATTTTCTTCAGATTCCTAGGAAAATTGAAAATATTTTTTTCATTTTGGAACAATATTTTAAGATAATATTCAAAACGATTGTAAAAGATTTCTAAAATTGTTAAAAAAGAATCTGAAAGATTACAAGACATTTTTTTTAATTTGCAGGTTTTTCTAAAAATTGTGGAAAAAAATCGATTAATTGCAAAAGATATTTAGAAGTTCTAGAAAAAAAACAAAATCTTATTTTTCTTAGCAAGTTCATCTACTTGTTTAATAATTCTTTCTTCTGGTTAAAAATTCAAGTAGTCCAGTTAAATATTTATAATTTTAGTAGAAAATTTATCTTTTGCTTTGAAAATAAAATTACGTGGTTAAAAATTAAAATTTGTTGTTAAAAGTTAATATTTGTTGGTTGAAGAGTAATACCCATAATACAAAAAAAATAAAAAGATAATAAAAAAAATAATTTTAAGAGCATATTTAAAGAATTCAAATGATTTTAAAAATTTTCAAAATAATTTTCCATTTTACAGGATAAAAAAAATTTAGGAAGAATATATAGATTTTTGCAGATGTAAACAAATTTTTTTTTAACTTTTAAAATATTTTGAAAGGCTTCAAAAGAATTAAAACATTTTCTTGAGATTCTTAGGAAAATTGAAAATACATTTTCACTTTGGAAAATTATTTTAAGATAATATTTAAAAACATGTAAAAGATTTCTAAAATTGTTAAAAAAGAATCTGAAAGATTTTAAGACATGTTTTTTAATTTGCAGGTTTTTCTAAAAATTGTGGGAAAAAATCGATTAATTGTAAAAGATATTTAGAAGTTTTATGAAAAATTCAAAAATAATTTTAAATTTAAATAAATTTAAAACAATTTCTAGATTTCTAAAGATTTTGAAAAAGCATTGTTTAGCTTTTCAAGGGTGCTTAAAATATTTAAAATAAAAATAATTTAACTTATAATTTTTATAGCTTCTAGCTTAAAATTGTTTAAAACAGTATGGTCAAAAAATCTTA